>ML408661.1:3796-53449 GCA_005239525.1 Nicotiana knightiana
TATCCTTATTTGACATACCAACCCCACATATTCCCAATATTTCAAGCTTAGATCATTTAAATAAAAAAACGGAAACATTAACCCACTTAGGTAAATACAGCCACAATGATCATATATATATATATATATATATATATATATATATATATATATATATACAGTCCCAAAATATAGAGTCTACTATGTGCGTGCCAGCAACTAGTGTCACAAGTCAACATGTGAACTAGTAGAATATACAAAAGATGATACAAACTGTACTACTGTCTGAAAGAAGTAGACATGAATAAACAAAAGATAATTCCATAGTACTGCTGAGAATCGCCAAGGAAGGCAGCTCACCATGGAGTCAGGTCCAGAAAAAAATACGTTAAGCTCCGGTCGGATAACTAGATGCACCAGCCTCAGAACCTGTACAATTAAGTACAAAAGTGCAGCATGAGTACATAAATATATATGTACCCAGTGAGTATCCTGCCTAACCTCGAAGAAGTAGTGACGAGAGGTCGACATGATACTTACTAGGGTCAGACAATGTGGAATAAAATACAGGCTATCTAGTAGTAGCAGTAATGAATAGTAATAAAGAAATGAGCATCAAATAACAATCACAAGTACCCTCGCGCCATCCTTTTTCCATGACATAAAAGCTGTTTAACCTTCTTTCTTTTCAGGAAATCAACAGTTACAATTACAGGGCTTCTCACAAATTACCAAAGCATATAACAGGCTAAGAGCGTACGATCATTACGACGTGAAAAGTAAATGTGCATTGCCGAGGGTCGAACGACCCGAACCATAGATGCATCTATGTGCCCCGCTCGCGAATCGCACATGCGACACGGTTAACATAATATCAAGACCACCCCCGCTCGCGAATCATACCTGCGACTCGGGTTAAAATATAATATTAGGGCTACCCTGCTCGCGAATCATCTATGCGACTCGGGTTACCACATAAATTCATGATTAACAGGAGATTTCCAGATAATTTAGCAGGGGACATACTAACAGTGTGATAATTTTTAGAAATATCAACTTCAAGCATAAACCCTTAGGCCTTCACATGTGAGATTCGAGAATATTAGACTATTTAATCCATGTACAAGATCCTAGATACAACACATAAAGCATGCTTGTGAGTCCTAAACTACCCGACAAGGCATAATAGTAGTTGCGCACAGACTCTCGTCACTTCGTGCGTATGCAGCCCCTGCAAATAAGGACAAAACCACCATTTATAATCACATACGGGGACATTTCCCCCTTACAAGGTTAGAAAGGAGACTCACCTTGCGTCGAATTTACTCCCCGGACCAAGAACGCGCCCGAAACTCCGAACTCTACACCCGAGGACTCAAAACTAGCCAAAAGTCATACAAATTAATTAATTTATGCTCAAAGTATGGAAATTCTCCTACTCATTTAGTAAATTCACCATTCTTGAAGAAATTCTAAAATCCGACCCTAGGCCCGCATGCCCCGATTCCAATAATTCTCGAAGGAAACACTCACCCATAGCCTAAGGATCATTAATACATGATTTCTACTTGATTTCATAGCAAATTCACGGGTAAATTCTCAAATTATCGAAATCCCTAGGTTACTACCCCATTCTTGATTTTTCACTAATTTAGGTGATTAATTAAGCTAGTAATCCATGCATGAAGCTAATATTAGAGTAGGATTTACTTACCTTTAATAACCAGGTCATTTGCCCCTCTAAAATGGTGGAAATCGCCCCAAGGAAGAAGAAGAAGATGAGAAAAATGATTTAAAACCCGTATATAAAAACACACTGTCTGAACAGTGTCTCCGCACCTGCGGCTCAAGGACCGCAGCTGCGGTCTCCCACCTGCGAGCAAAAGCTTGCACCTACGGAAATGGACTGGGGGGCCTGGTCCCGCACCTGCGGCTCCGCTCCTGCGGAACTTTGTCCGCACCTGTGAGAATTGGCCTGACCACTAGGGGTCGCACCTGCTCAGCTGGTTTTTGGCCTCGTGTAGTGTTTCGGAGGCACCTAGGCCCACTCGAGCCCCCGTCCAAATACACCAACAAGTCCCAAATTATAATACAGACTCGCTCGAGCCTTCGGAACACCCAAAACAACGCTAAAACTCAAAATCACACCTCAAAACCCCAAGAACCAAACTTAGGAACTTTAAGTTTTCTTGACTTCGCTAACAACACACCGAACCGACCTATACTACTTGGAATGACACCAAATTTTGCAGGCAAGTCATAAATGACATAGCCGAACTATTCCCGATCTCAAAATTCTGTTCGGACCTCGATATCACAAAAACACGTCCCGAACCATAATAGGAACTTAAGGAAATCTCAATTTAATATTAGGCGTCGAAACGCTGCCGGGTCATCAGAAACCCATTCCGAACATACGCCCAGGTCCGAAATCATCATACGAAGCTATCGTAATCATCGAAACTCGATTCCGAGGTCGTTTACTAAAACCATTGACCAAAGTCAAACTTGGCCTTAAAGGCCAACCTTAAGGAACCAAATGTTCCTATAGCACTCTAAACACTTCCGAATCCCGGACCACCAGCCCCCGCAAGTCATAAATCATAATAAGCCGCTATGGGAAGTTTCATTTAGGGGAACGGGGTCCGATAACGCAAAACAACAGGTCGGATCGTTACATTCTCACCTCTTAAACAACTCGTCTTCGAACGGGTCTAGAATCATACCTGAAGTGCTGAATAAGTATGGGTATCTGCTCCGTATGTCCTCCTCGGACTCCCAGGTCGCCTCCTCAACTAGTTGGCCTTTCCACTGGACCCTTACGGCAGAAACTCTCTTTGAGTGTTGATTTTGCCTAGTTGAGGTAAGTATCTTTCCTAACTTGGTGGGGTGGGGGGTGGGGGGGACTACCCCTTAGTATTTGGGTTTGATTGCACTTTGATCATGTGAAAGACATGTACATGAGATGACGAGTGTGTGCACGACTTATATGTGGTAATATGACCGGTTTAGACTCTTAGGCTCTTTCATGTATTTAATTGAAATTGTAATATCATGTTATTTATTCCATTGTTAAATTGCTCTTACATTTTTTACTTGATGTTGTTATCACATGATTTATCTTTTATTGTCAAACATGCTCTTATATGCCTTAATTGATGTTGTTATCTCTCTTATTTTCATGTGTCTCTAAATTGTTGAGTTATTCTCAATTCAAATTGTTATTTCATAATGTCACTTCGTGTTTAATTATTCTCATGCATTTAGACGTAGTTGTTATTTCACACTATCTCTTTTCGTTGTTAAGCTTATGTTATACCATAGAATTGGAAGTGGTCTTTTCATGGGAATACCTTTATTTTACCATTGAAGTTGAAGCTATGAAAGCTATTATCACATTGAGTTTGAAGTTATTAATTTTTGAGATTTCTCTCCTTGTTGAATAATTCTCATTCATTGTTTCTAATATCGAGATTCTTGTACATATTGTGGTTGAGACATGGGCTATATGTTGTGGTAACTTTGGTATTGTTAGTTTTGGAAAAGTGTTATGCTTATGAGCACATATGGTGTGAGTTGTTGTAGTGCTGTGATATTGATATGTATGTGGTGGTATATGAATAGGGGTTGATACACATGTGGTGTGATAAGGTGGGATTTATACACGTGTTTCTAGTAAGAAAATTACTTTAAGCCACGCTGTGAGATAAGGGGGCTAAACGCGTGTAGGTATTTCGGAGAAAATGGTTTTTCAGAACTAAACTCACGCAATGATATAAGGAAGGATTGTGATTTGAGTTGTGAAATGTGAATACGAGGCGGTACCTCGATTATGATTATTGTTGTACATTCCATGATTTAAGAGGCTTGTTGGTTGAACAATTCTTGTTTTTTTCTTCACTTTCCTACTTGTATTAGCCCGTATTTGATTGATTGTTGTTCTCATTATGTGTTTACTTCCCATTGCCTTTCTTTCCTTAAATACTGTTATTAGCCTACGTTATTATATTGTTTTGTTATCATTCATTTTCCTCGTTCTCCTTTATTGGTCTTTATTATACTCTGTTTAGTTTTTCTTGTCCTAGTAGGTGTCATGACCTGGCCTCTTCACTACTTTACCGAGGTTAGGCTTGATACTTACTAGGTACCGTTGTGGTGTACTCATACTACGCTTCTGCACATTTTTGTGCAGATCTAGGTATATCTACTCATGTCGGACGTTAGTGATCATTCAACTATTTCTGGAGACTTCAAGGTCTACCTGCCCGACGTCCGTAGGCATCAGAGTAACCTTATGTTATCATCTCGTTATTGTTTGTCCTTTTATTAGACAATGTTGTATTAGAGTTTTAGAGCATTCTGTTGAGCTTATGACTCAGTTCAACTTTTTTTGGGAATTACGTTGTTGACGTTCTATTTTGGAGTTAATATGAGCTTATCAGTTTTATTTTATTATCCCAATTTTATTATTTTTCTTAAGCTATTTAATAAATTTTAGACTCACCTAGTCTTAGAGACTAGGTGCCATCACGACATCGTAAGGTGGGAAATTGGGGTCGTGACAATAGCACACTTTAACATGCCTACACCTTAGCATGTCATTTATACCAGTCCAGGAGTATGAAGTATGATGTTCATAGATCATATACATGTATTCTTGCATATTTTCTTTTGTGTGTTATGGTTTGGATTGGTAGCCTGTGACCACGCCGGGCGGATTGTGATATTGTGTCGTGACCGCGCCGGGCAGATTGTGATATTGTACTTGTGATCGCGCCGGGTGGATTGTGATATTGTGCTTGTGACCACGCTGGGCAGATTGTGATATTGTGCTTGTGACCATGACGGGGTGGATTGTATTGAGTCCGTGACGACGGCGAGCAGATTGTGATATTGACACATGATTTATCCGTGCAACACATGAGTTATCTATATAGTTGATATTATTAGCACGTGAGTTGTCCATACAACATGCGAGTTGTCTGTGTGGTTGATATTATTAGAATGTGAATTGTCAGTAAGCACGTGAGTTGTCCATACAGCATGTGGATGTGGATCCATCCCCCTAGGGTCATCCTCTCACATTCCTTCTTGATGGTGTACACGCTGATTATGAGAAACCAACGGGTTTCTGGTTGATGTAGGCCTTGGGAAATAGTGATTTGATTCGATTATTGAGATTATGATGTGAGCCTTAGAGCCGTAATGTGATTTTTGTTTGGATCGGGTTGCGCGCTGTAATGGATTGATATTTAGTTATTGCATTACATCTTTACTTGACATTCCCTTGATTGCTTACCTGATTTATTTGCATATTTTCCTTATATGCTGGATTGTTGACTGAGCAGGGTATGTTGAGAAAATTATGTGCACGAAGATGGTTTTATTTCATGATATGATCATATTACTGTTCTGTACTTGTTGGAATTATAAGCTATACAGGTGATTAGCGAGTATCATTTATAATCCTCGCTTCTAATGCCTCGCTGAGATTAGTTATTATACTTGTTGAGTACATGTGGTCGGTTTTCCTCATACTACACTTCTACATCTTGCATGCAAATCTTGGAGCTAATGTTGCTACACATGCCGGGAGATGGCATTGAAGATGTAACCCATGTCCGGATATGGCTACCACTTATCCTTGGTAGTTTTAGATTTGAGTTCTGTTCATGTATATTTCAAAGAGATGTTGTAATTATTTTCATACAAGCTTTGTAAATCTAAAGTCTTAGTGGCTCATGAATTGTACTACCAATACTTGGGTGATTGTACAGAAATTTAGTTATTTCATTTATTAAATTCTCATTATTTTCATTAGAGTTGGGTTGACTATTGCTTGGCTACCTAGCGGGTTGGGTTAGGTGCCATCACGACTAAATGGATTTTTGGGTCGTGACAAGTTGGTATTAGAGCTCTAGGTTCATAGGTTCTACGAGTCATGAGCAAGTGTCTAGTAGAGTCTTGCAGATCGGTATGATGATGTCTATTACCTATCTTCGAGAGGCTATACTTCTCATCTATCTTTCTTATCGTGCAACATTTATTTAGCTTGAAGCATATATTTTTTATTTTCTTCCACCCACTAGTATGTTATGTTGAGCACTCGTTATCAGCTGCGCATCCATGACTTGTGATGTTACAGATGAGGTGTGAGATGTGTTCTCTATGTTGTGAAGATAGGCTAGTCTGGAGGACTTGAGGCCAGGTTTAGACAACAGCTTGGACTCGGTGGTTTCAGTTGTGTGAGTTTGTATTTTTGGACTTGTATGTCTGGTACTATCCTTGGGAGTAGAATTGGTGGCCTAGTGAGTGGTTGGATAGCTATATGCAGAGTATTATGTAATTGAGGACTATGCGTATATGCTTTGGATGTGACGAGAAGAATTTTCTTAGGGGGTAAAGGACTATGGATGCTTGATTTCTTTCTTGATGTGTTGTACCATCTTGAGTTATGAGTATTCAACTGTGGAATGAATTAGATTCTTATGTCATGTTGACAAGTTCAAATTCAAGAGGAATTAAGTGATTATATAGTGGTTGTGGCCATAAAAGGGAATAGAGAACTGCCATTTTGAGGCCAAGTAGGAGGTTTATCTCCTGTGGGATGTTCTGAGGTTGTGTGATCCCTGTTACGACCCAAAACCTATAATAGGACCGTTGGGTAAGCAAATACGTGAACCTCCAATGTAATTATTCTTTTTTAACTTTTAAAATCAGAAATTTCCTTGAATACACTGAATAAAAGTAAAATTTCATAGAATCGTACATACTCCTTTCCCAAAAATATCCTGTGCGAATAATACAGTAATAGTAATTACAACAGTGCATGAACGCTAGTAGCCCCCAAAACCCGGTGCCACAAGTGTATGAGCAATCTAGGGAATATACAAAACTACTACAACTACTATCTGAAGTGAAATAGAAAAAAATAATAAATAAGGTAGAGGGAGACTTTGGTGCTTCAGATTGAAGCAAGGCAAGCAGCTTGATGACGTCCAAATCCACTACTAAAAAGTAAATGGACACAGTCGCATGCAATATAATTTATCCAACTATGAGTCGGGGTCGAATCCCACAGAGAACAATATGTAGGCGATTAGGCGTGTAAGAGAATTATCACTTATTATGCTAAGACAAATACTTATAATGTGATTGTGAAAATATTTATAACTAATTGCAAAAACGTAAACTAACCTAGAAAGAAAGTAAAACGATCAATGGATACAAGTATGAATACAGGGAAAATTACACTCAAGTAGCGATCCAATGTATTTTACGATTTTACAAATATGCCTGGGGTAATAATTCTATATTAGCTTCTTCCGAAGGCTAACAAGACTTCCTAATCGAATTATCCCTAAAACAATTAAGAGATTAAGCACACCCAAATATGGATACAAGTAGTTCAATCGTATCCCTAAGTAGAATCTATAAAATGAGGGTTAATGCCTCAAGTTCTTGTTAATTAATCTTTCCTAACCCCAAATTATCTTTCCCAAAATTAATTCGAAGTTAATGGGAGAGTCCTAGGGTTAGCTAATCCCTTTGGAAACATTAAAGAACAAGAATAATTAAAGAAATAATAACTCACTTCAATATAACTACAAATCGTTCAATACATAAGCATAACAAGATATTTAATTCACACTTTAAACATGAATATTTCCATAAACAAGATTCAAGTGTTGGAAAAAGTACTACACACTTAAATATACATACAAGACAAGTTAAGGAAGAAATGAGCATAAATGATTAAGAAATTCTCAACCAAAAGCTTCAAATCTTCAAGACCCAAGTGTGTGTGCAAGAACCCTAGCTCCAAAACTTGTCTTCTCTAGTATAAAGACTGAAAAATAAGCCAAAGATATTTTACAAATGAGCTAGGTCGTGTATTAAATGGTCTTGGGGCCAAAAAATGTGAAATTACAGAAGTACCCAGAACTGAAGCGCGAGCTTCACATTTGTAAGCTATATTCGCATTTGCGAACTATGACTTTGCTGTTGACTATCGCATTTGCGATCTTTATGTTCGCAATTGTGAACTTGGCACTGCGCACTTGGTTTCGCATTTGCGAAGGTTGACTATCTGGTTTGATTTCGCATTTGCGATCTTTCTTTCGCATTTGCGAACATTGACTGGAATGTTTGACATCACATTTGCCAAGTTGATGTCGCAATTGCGACATCTGAGGCCTTTTGCCAGATTTTCTTCTTTTCAACTTCTTTTTGACTCGTTTTTACTTGGTTTCTTCATGATTCACTTCTAAATCACATAGAACCTATAAAATAGATGTAAACGACATTAAACACATGATTTTATCAACCAAATATATCAAAAATCTAAGATTAAAGACGAGATAATTTTGTAAAATACCAACTTATCAAACCCCAAAACTTAAACTATTACTTGTGCTCAAGCAATAAAAGCGACAAAATCTCCTTCCAAGTATTTAACTCAATAGTGCATCAATATCATGCCAAATCAAAAAGGTCTACCGCAGGTACAAACACATGACTTCAATTGGTACCAACAATTAATCCAAAGAATATGAAATACCAAGAAATTTCATGTGCTCAAACACTATGTAACTCAAAGTAGCAATCAAGTCATGACACTAAAGCTTTAATATTTGCCTCTCTATCACAATTAACTTCCCTAGTTTATTCCTCCCAATTGGAAATGAGATTAATTTCACAACTCAAATCTCATGTGCCCTCACACTTAAAAGAGAATCCCACACTAATAAATTTTAATTCAAAACATAAATGGGATATCAAATAGAAAGAATTAGCTCTCTCTCACAAAAATGTTCAAATGCACACAAGTAGTACCATAGGCTTGTCCTTTATATATTTCTCTACTAATGTAGACAAACTTGGTTCAAACTCAATTAGTACTTAAAGGGTTGTAGTTTAGGCTTTGGTTAAGGTAGGGCACAATTTTGGTTAGAGTGACTCAAAACATCCCTAAGCACTACAATTTTTCAACAATAAAAGTACACTTTCTTCAAGAACTTTTTCACTCTTTCTTCATTTTTTATTCATCTCCTAGTCTTCCATTTATTCAAAATTCCTTATTTTTCCTTTTTTTCTTCTACTGTTACTCTTTCTTTTTCTCTTTTTTTTTATTATTACCTTTCACCTTTTAAGCAACTTCCACATCATAACTTTTCCAACTTCCACCTCCAAACGTAGGCTTTTAGCCTATGTTTATACTTTCAAAGTACTTAGGGAGGTAGGTTTCTAAAAGATAAATCAATAAAGAACGAAGGGTTAAAACTTGTAACATGGTTGTCAAAGAAAAAGTTTAAAGGCTCAAAAGGGGTTGACTAGGGAAAATATACAAGGGTAAGAAATTTAAGGCACAATAGCGGTCCAAGAAAAGCCTAACATCATTTTTCAACCCAAGTTAGTCTAGTATTTCGCCTTGAAGCACATTCCGGCAAGTTCTAGACTACAAATGATTCAAAAGAACTCACAATAGATCTCACCACACATGGAACATGAAACTCAAGCGGAATACAAATCCAAAATCCAAAATCCAAAATCTAATTGAAACCAATGAACTCAAAGAAGTCACATATATCCTAAGAAACTATTTAATAAATCAAAGAGCCAAAATTGAGTCTAACATTCATGACAATTATCTTTACTTCAATCCTTTTTTTTAAAAGATCAAGAATTCATATGCTGGGGTATAAATCATGTTGGTACCAAGTAAGTCACAAATTGGCCAATGGGCACAAACCCCCTCATGCACTTATTCTTCCTAAATTAACAAAAAATATATCTAACAAGACTAATTCCCTTAAGAAAGTCGCCTAGCTATCCATCTATAAAGACCCGTAAAATTTCTATGTCTAAAATAATGCCCGAATAGGTCCCTGTGCTGTTATAACTATAGAAATTCTTAAAACGGTCCTATTTTGAGTAAAAAGTATCCTAGAACTTGAAAGATTAAATTTTCCAGAAATTGCGCCTTATGCGACACAATGTCGCATAACAAGTATGCGGACCGCATAGTGGTCGCATACTTGGACAATAGCCTGTCCAAATTGAGGACAACTATGCGGCCCGGAATGCGATTGCATTTTGGGTATGCAGACCGCATAGTTGTCGCATTCTTGCCCCATGGTTTATGCGACGCACTATGCACTCGCATAACAAGTATATGCGGACCGCATAGTGGTCACATACCTGGTCAGTGTGGTTCCTATTTTGGCCCAGTTGAAGGCCAACTATGCGACAGGAATGCGGACCGCATAGCAGGAATGCAACATTTCTGTGTCGGGGCTCCTATTTTCTAAATTTTAAACCCGACCCCCTATTTTATAAAACACCCCTTCCCTTCATTTTTAACGAATTTCTGACCAAAAATAGAGAGAGAATAAGAGAGTTCTTGAGAGAGAAGGTTTCAACATCATCCAATTTGGTTTTCCAAAATCACTCAAGCCCGAAAATTATCAAGTTATTGTCATCTTCTTCACTCAAAGAGGTAAGTCTTCACCCTATTTTCCCAATTTCCTAGATTTTGTGTAAGAATAAAGCATACATAGGTTGGGTCTTGAAAATAAAAAGCGAAATCTTGCATGCATGTGAATTAAATCCCATAATCTAGTAAAGGGAAGAACAAGTTTGGGTAATTATTCTCAAAAGGGGGTTAGTAGTCTAAAGGGTCACATAGTGTTTGATAAAATGCTCAATTGAGTACAAGATTCCTAATTCTAAGTGAAATATGTCACATTGTGGAATAGATTGACGGTGCTAGACGGTCCGGTGAATTGTGATAGGAATTAAAAAGGGGACGACTCGAGGTATGTATGGCTAACTTTAATCTTCGTAGAGTCACCTTGTTGGTGTCCAAACATTCAGTATGAGTTTCTTGCTGAGTATATGTGAATTGATTGCCCGGTTTTGTTGAGGTGTGAGATTGCATTCTCTAATTTGTCTTAGTCGATTATCGTGATAATTGAGATTGTGAAAGGTGACTTCTATGTGATTACTTTAATATGTGCAAGGTTCGTTAAATGCTTGAGTATGTTGGTATGAAAGAATGATGACAAACCCAAATGTGTAAATGTATCTAAGTAATAAGGGCTATGTAACAAGTGATGAAGGGGAATTGTGAATTGATCTAATNAGATGATGAAGACTATTATGAACACATGATTGTTTGGGTGTTATGAAATTGTACTCTTGATGATATGAAGCCCTGTGATTGAATTGTGGGCTGTCATTTTTTGCTATGAAATGTGATGGTCTGGTCAGATCGGGTTGCACGCCGCAACATGAAATAATAAGGGTTAAGTGTAATTTTGTACGGTGGGATCGGGTTGCATGCCGCAACACGAAGTAATAAGGGTGGAGAGGTAACAAGAGTAGAGTGTAAAATGTAAGGTGGGATCGGGTTGCACGCCTCAACAAGAAATGTAAGGTGGGATCGGGTTGCACGCCTCAACAAGAAATGTAAGGTGGGATCGGGTTGCACGCCGCAACAGAATGTAATAAAGCTGAAATGTGATTGTGTTGAAATTAGAATCTGTAAGGCTCTCAATTGTACTTGTTGCTATATCACTGTGCACTATGTGTTGGTTCCTTTAACTGCTTTCTATCTGTGCATCTCTTGATTTTACTTCGAGTAAAGTTTGCTCATACATGCTAGTACTATTCCACAGTACTAACGTCCCTTTTGCCGGGGGCGCTACATCTTTTATATGGATGTAGGTGGGTCCATAGCAGGTAGCTCAGTTCGTCGTTAGTGGTGCCTCCTCCTCATTTTTTGGCAAGTACTGGTGAGCCCCAGTTGCTCCCGGGGTCGTGTGTAATTCATGCCATCTCTTTTGAGTCTATTATGCATTGTAAGGTATAGCCGGGGCCTTGTTTCTGGCAAAATATTGTATAAACTCCTAGTATCCGTAGAGGCTCCGTAGACATGATGTGGGTGTATATATGCATTTTGGGTAGTCACTGTACGTATTCGAAAATCGCGTTCCGTATTGGAAGGTTATGTATGTATTGTGTATGCTTTGGGAATCAAATTGTTGAAATGCTAAAAGAGAAATGAACTTAAGTTTGGAAATCCACGCTTAAATCCTAAGTTTTTATTTCATATGGAATATGGTGCATTGTATATACGAGGGAAACGCGTTGGGTAGGAAAGGCAATCCAGGTCCGCTTGACTAGGTTCACCTGGTTAGGTGCCGGTCTCGTCCCTCGATTTTGGGGCGTGACACCATCGTCAGGAAAAGTCGACACAAAAAATTACCCAAAATTATCCGGTTAAAAAGAAAATTGGCATCCTCGGAAAAAGAACCGTGGTACAAAGAAAATCAAGGATATCGCCGCCAAAATAAAACATACTACTTAAAAAAAAAATCAAGAAGCTAATAAACATCAAGTCAATACAACATAATAAATATAAAAAAAATAAAATTCAAGGAGCTAGTAAACATACTAATATAACACATCACATGAAAACAAAATAACATCACTTGAAAACAAAATAACAATCTACCATATCCACAGTTATACAAGAAGCCACCCCCAACTAGAAATGTTGCAACGTCGCAATGTCCCCAATGCAACTAAACAAATAAAGTAAAATGGTGGAAAGTGCTCCCTGAATACTGCATCAAGTTCTCTCCTCGTTGTTGGACTCAGTCTCATCCTCCTCTTCTTCTTCCTCGGACAAATGAATTGGAGCATCATCATCATCTTCCGGCTCGGTCGATGGAACTGGCTCTTGAGGTTTTAGAACTTTCCATAGCCCTTCACACCCTTCCATATGTGGGCGAAGAATTTATCTCTCTTCTTCTCCCTTTTCTTCATCCTGGTGCGTGCATTTTCCAGTTTGTCATGAGAAGTGCTCAAATTACGGTGCGCCATGGACAAATCAATATATGCCTTCTCCAGCTTCTTAAGGTGACCCCCTACTTCTTGTGATCATCAGGATACTTTTGAAATTATTTCTTTGAAATGCATGTAGAGGGTCCCTCAGATGTTTCCCCAGGTCTCTTTGGAAGGCCAGCTACTAGGTCGGGAGTCTGCCGCATTTCCTCGGAAAGCATAGCAAATGGTTCTCCTACAGAAGATGATGGCTGGCTACCTTGGTCGGTTTAAGAAGAAGATCCCAGCTTTATCTTTTTTGCTTTTGACGGCGCCGCCCTCTCCTCTTTTCTTCAATGGATTAATAAGCTTTCCTGACTCTATCAAGTTGTATCCCGGGTCCTCCTAAACCCCAGCAAGTTGGCACAACGCAGTGATAAGAGATGGGAATATCAATGATGGACCATTCTGAAGCCGATGCTCCCTTATTTCATTGATGAAAATCACCAACATTGAGATGAATACCATCAAGAATGGATGCTATCATTTGAGCTCTCGTTACCGGTACATTCCATATACTCAACATAGGGGAGATGCGACTGCATATGATGGCCAGCCATATCTTTGCTTCAGCAGTGAATTCTTTGGACGTGATCTATCACGACCCAAAACCTAAAATGTCGTGATGGCGCCTATCGATGGTACTAGGTAAGCCGACTTTCCCAAAATACTTCAGTAATTCAATATAAAGGTAGTTTAAAACTTCTCCATATCAGAAATTTTCATAAAAAACAAAGTTGAACTCAAAATAGAATCAAAATGCGGAAAACTAGCCCCAAACATCGGGGTGTCACCAAGTCATGAGCATCTACATAACCAAACTAATACAACCAGTGTCTAAGTATCAATACAGGACAAAAATAAATATAGAGGGAGAGACAAGGTCTTGCAGACGCCGACAACTACCTTATAGTCTCCGGTACTCAATCACGCCCGAACTCAACGATCTCCATGATCAAACATACCTGGATATGCACATAAAGTGCAGGGTGTAGCATGAGTACAACCAACTCAGTAAGTAACAGAAATGAATAAGGAACTGAGAAGCAATGACAAGCTATACAATACAGTTCATTTTGGAAATTTTCAAAATCTAAGAATATACATGAGTAAAAACTGGTAACATGAGTCAAATAAGTTGCATATTTACCAAGTTAGAGTAAAACCAAATATAACAAGTTTCCGGAAGTTCAATAGTAGCATGAATCAGCTAAATGCAACAACAAAGAAGACAGATGTAACCTCACGGGGTACTGTCACTCAAGCTCTCAATAGCTCAATACTCGGCTCCCAGCCCTCAATACACATGGTCATTAAGTACCTGCGCTCATTGGGGGTGTACAGACTCCGGAGGGGTTCCTACAACCCAAGCGCTATAATCTGCACGGATAACTCACGTGCTATAATATCATATCAAGGTCCGCGCGGACAACTCACATGCTACCATATCATTTCAGAATTCGCACGGACAACTCACGTGCTAAGGTACAATACCTCACCAACAGGCCATCAAACTCACTTAGGCATGGACCTCTCTAGTCTCACATCCCTTAATAATGAAAGGGAATCAGCCCAAATCGGAATGCTATAGTGGATCAGCAGGGAAATAACAGAGACTGAGGTAAACATATACAAGAATTACCATGACTGAGTATAGAAACCATAAGCAGGTACATAGCATAAGCATGATTTCTAACATGAAAGACAGTCAAATTTCTAGCAGACAAGGAATACATATAAGCACAAAAGGCTAGTAGACTTTACAATCTCACGGGATGAACCAAGTCACAATCCCTCATGGTGTACACTTACACGCCCGTCACCTAGCATGTGAGTCACCTCCAAACAGTCACATCATACCAAACTCTGGGTTTCATACCTTCAAGACCAGATTTAAAACTGTTACTTACCTCAACAGCGTAGAAATCCTACTCCGAAATGCCTTTTCCTCTCGAATCGGCCTCCAAATGTCCCGAATCTAGTCACAAACAGTACGAGATAACCAATATTGGCTAAAAGGATCAATTCCACAAGAAAACTACTGAAATCTAGCCAAAAATCCAAAATCAGCTCAAACCCGGCCCTCGGGTCCACATCTCGAAATCCGACAAAAATTACAAAACCCGAAAGCCCATTCACTCACAAACCTAACCATACCAAAATTACTCAAATCCGATAACAAAATCCTATTCAAAACCCCCAAAATCCATCTCAAGAATTATTCCTCTTTTTCCCCAATTTTCACCTAAAATCACAAATTAGATGATGGAATTAAGACATAATCATGGGATTTAGCCAAAACCAAGTAAGAATCACTTACCCCAATGTTTTTCCTTGAAAAATATCTTAAGAATTTCTTCTCCCCAAGCTCTAATTTGTCAAAAATGGAATATGGGATGAAGTCTTTTTATTTTATAACTTAAAGTTTCTGTCCATGCTGCCCTATTGATTCTGCCCTCTCGATTCTACCCTCTCGATTCTGCCCTCGATTCGGCCCTCTCGATTCTACCCTCGATCTTGACCTCGATTTGGACAGATGAAGAAAACCAAAAGAATCACACCAACAGATATCAGCCATCAACCAAAGTCCAAAAATGATCCGTTAACCACACGAAACTCTCCCGAGGCCCTCGGGACCTCAACCAAACACACCAATAAGTCCCAAAACATCATAAAAACTTAGCCGAATCCTGAAATCACCTCAAACAACATCAGAAACACGAATTACCCTCGGATTCAAGCCTAATGAACTTCGAAGTTTCCAAATTCTTAAAACGATGCTGAAACCTACCAAACCACATCCGATTGACCTCAAATTTTATACACAAGTCAAAAATGACACCAAAATCCATCCAACTTCTGAAAATCCATTCTGACTCCGATATAAAATTTCCACTGCCCGACCAAAATCGTCAAATTTCCAACTTTCGCCAATTCAAGCCTAATTCCACTACGGACCTCCAAATCACATTCCGGACGCGCTTTAAAGTCCAAAATCACCTAACAGAGCTAACAGAACCATCAAAATTCAAATCCGAGGTCGTTACAACAAGTCAACATCCGATTGATTTTTTCAACTTAAGCTTCTAATTAAGAGACTTAAGTGTCTCAATTCACTCTGAAACCACTCCGGACCCGAACCAACCAACCCGGTAAGATATAATACAGCTGTAAAGCACAAAAGAAGGAGAAATGGGGAAAACAGGGCTATACCTCTCGAAATAACCGGTCGGGTCGTTACATCCTCCCCCTCTTAAACAAATGTTCGTCCTCGAAGGAGTCTAAAATATACATGGAGTCTCAAATAGGTGTGGATATATGTTCCGCATATCCCACTCAGTCTCCCAGGTAGCCTCCTACACAGGTTGAACTCTCCACTGCACCTTCACTGAAGCTATATCCTTTGATCTCAACTTCAGAACCTGCCGCTCTAAAATGACCACCGACTCCACATCATAAGTCATATCACTATCCAACTGCACCGTGTTGAAATCCAAAACATGGCATGGATCGCCAATATACTTCCGGAGCACAAAAACATGAAATACTGGATGCACACTCGACAAGCTAGGTGGCAAGGCAAGCTTGTAAGCCACCCCCTATCCTCTGAAAAGGCCCAATGATCCGGAGGCTCAGCTTGCCCCTCTTCCCAAACCTCATAACACCCTTCATGGGTGATACCTTTAGCAAAACCTTCTCCCCAACCATGAAAGACACATCACGGACCTTCCTGTCTGCATAGCTCTTTTGCCTAGACTGCGTTGTGCGAAACCATTCCTGAATCAATTTAACCTTGTCTAATGCATCCTGGACCAAGTCTGTACTCGAGAGCCTAGCCTCACCCGACTCCAACCATCCCACCGGAGTCTTCACTTCCTCCCATATAAAGCCTCATACATATCCATTTGAATGCTCGACTAATAACTATTGTTATATGAAAACTCCACGAGCGGCAGAACTGGTCCCATGAACCCCCAAAATCAATGACACAAGCGCGTAACATGTCCTCCAATATATGGATAGTGTGCTCGAAATATCCAACTCAACTTGAGTACCCAACTCTCACTGCACGACCCTCCAAAACTGCGATGTAAACTGTGTGCCTCTATTTGAAATGATGGAAATTGGGACACCATGAAGGCGAACAATCTCTTGGATGTAAATCTCAACTAACCGCTCTAAAGAATAAGTAGTACCAATTGGAATGAAGTGCGCGGACTTGGTCACCAATCCACAATCACCCAAATAGCATCGAGCTTCCTCGAAGTCCGCGAGAGTCCAACTACGAAATCTATGGTGATCCGCTCCCACTTCCACTCTGGGATCTCTAATCTCTAAAGCAAGCCACCGGTCTCTGATGCTCATACTTAACCTGCTAACAGTTGAGACACCGAGCCATAAACCTAACTATATCCTTCTTCATCCGCCTCCACCAATAGTACTGTCTCAAGTTCTAGTGCATCTTCATGGCATCCGGATGAATGAAATACTACGAGCTGTGGGCCTCCTCAAGAATAAACTCCCGTAGACCATCTACATTGGGCACACATATCCGGCCCTACATACTCAACACAACATCATCACCAATAGTCACATCTCTAGCATCACCTCATTGAACCCTGTCTTGAAGGACGAGCAGATGGGGATCATCATACTGACGTCCTATCACGCCCCGAACCTGGGGAGGCGTGGATGGCACCCGGTGCTATACTGGCCCGAACGAACCACTCTGTAACTCATTTTGTTTTTCTAACTATCATGGGCCAACATGGCCACAACTCATAATGTAGAACTATAAGTGGGCAACACTGTATCACTGAACTATTTTTCTTAAAACATGAATACATATGGGTTGTCAAGGCCTCTGACATACTGTACAAAACGAACCTTTGTCTACAAAGCCTATAAGATTATTTGACATCAAGTAGGATAGGGTACCGACCTACCCATAAGTCTATAGAAAACTTCTAACATGATGACTCATAGACTCGACCGCACTCCAAATGAGGTGGAGTCTTATCGATCCTTCACTGAAGCCAATCTCGTCTACTATGAGGGCTTGTCAAACTGATTATCTATACCTGCAGGCATGAATGCAGCGTCCCCAACAAAAGGACACCAATACGAATAATGTACTGAGTATGTAAGGCAGAACTGAAATGTAACAATAATTAAAAATTAATTAAAGACATATAAAAATCAACCTAAATCTCTGAAGTGCCACCGTATATGCATACTTATTATACTTACATATATAATGCTTCTCTTTGAGACTATTTCTATTATCCATATTGTATGATGCATGACTTGCCAACTGATCAGTGGTAACTGCCCGACCGAGCATAGCTCGGTGGTAAATGCTTGACTGCGCGACCGACTGTATCTCGGTGGTAAATATGTAACCGCCCAACCGGCCGTAGCTCGGCGGTAAATGCATGACTGCCCAACCGGCGCTAGCTCGGTGGTAAATGAATATACATAACTTCCCAACCGGTGGTGAATAATGATACATAGCTTCCCAACCGGTGGTAACTGCCCGACTGACTGTAGCACGGTTGTAAGTGCATGATACATATAATACCATTATGATATTAACGTTTTTATTAAACACCTCAATAGGGAACTAGATACATACTTAGACATTCTTGAATATCATTTTACAAGAATGAATAACATAGACATCCTTATCTGCTAAGAGTAGAACCACTTATGGATATCATTACGTTTACGTATCGTTACTTGGATCATGCCAAAAGAAAAAAGGATTAGCCTTAACATACCTGAGCCAGTTCTCTTGACATAAGATACCAAGACAGTAGCATATTTTTTTCAAAAGAAAGCAAATGACCTATAAGACTTATAAGAATCACCAATGACAAAATATCAATCACGTTCTCACCTAATCACAAACTTATAAGAATTGCTAATGGAATGTGTCTTGAACTTAGGTTGCCACCTAATTAAAAAAGACTTATGAGTCATTGCTTTGAAGGGAAGGGGCTGCCACGTGGAGGTGGGAAATATTATCCAAAACATTAAATTAATTACTTAGTAATGACCCGTTACCCGATAATTAACCAATTACCCACGTAATTAAAAATTATCCCAAATTACTTAAAATATTACCCATTTTAACACACTTCATGTACCCTACTAATGGTCATGTGGTACCATATAAAATAAATACATACACTATTATTTTATTAAAATATCCATGTAAAAATACGTATATTTTCTCAACTTATAATTTTCCTAATCTCATATAAAGAGTAAAAATTCTCGTACGCTTAATTCTTAACATGGTAAAAAGTAGCCTTCTTTTCTTGCGAGAAAATAATTTCTATCTTTACAGTAAAAAACATCTCATAAACTTTCTTATATTATGTGTATAATTTAAAGCATATTCGAAAGTAGTAATATTGGTAACTATCCAAAATTATACTTATAAAACTCTTACTAAAATACTTCACTTAAAAGAAAATACCACACTAACATAATATCTAACAGTATCTTGTAAACTTATAGGGTCTCATAATAATAATGTCTTAAACCCTCTATAACGTCCTAATAGACATAATCCCTTTGAAATCATGTGGATTTACTACGACACATCCTAATGCTAAGGTATGAGATGTGACACACCCCCTGATACGGTCATAAAGGGAAGACCTAGAGACCACATAAGTCAATACCCGACCCGGCTCTGAAATATCCAATCTGACAAGCTGGATAGCTAAGGCCTGACAATGCTAGAGGACTCTCCACTGCTGGAAGATACGCTAAACTCCCTAAACTCTTCGCCCGGTGACTCAAGGCATCAGCCACCACATTAGCCTTCCGGGGATGGTACAAAATAGTGATATCATAGTCCTTAAGAAGCTCCAACCATCTCCGCTGATGCAAATTAAGATCCTTCTACTTGAACAGATGCTGCAAACTCCGGTGATCAATGTAGATCTCACAATGAACCCCGAACAAATAGTGTCGCCAAATCTTCAAGGCGTGAACAATAGTTGCTAACTCAAGATCGTGGATAGGATAATACTTCTCATGAGTCTTCAACTGGCGCGAATCATAAGTAATCACCATACCCTCCTGCATCAGGACTCATCCAATACCTATCCGCGAGGCATCACAATACACTGTGTAAGAATCAGTAGCTGATGGCACAACTAGAACTGGAACCGTGGTCAAAGCAGTCTGGAGCTTCTAAAAGCTCTCCTCTCACTCATCCGACCACCTGAATAGAGCACCCATTTTGGTCAGTTTGGTCAAGGGTGATGCAATAGATGAGAAACCTCCACAAAACGACGGTAATAGCCCGCCAAACCAAGAAAGCTCCTAATCTCCGTGGACTAACTCTGCACCACCTTTATCTTCTCCGAATCCACCAGAATACCCTCACTGGACACCACGTGACCCAAGAACTCCATTGAACTGAGCCAAAACTCACACTTGGAGAACTTTGCATAAAGCATCTCCTCCCTCAACCTCTGTAACACAATCCTCAGGTGCTGGGCATGTTCCTCCTGACTACGAGAGTACATCAGGATGTCATCAATGAATACAATAACAAAAAGTCAAAATAAGGCTGAAATATACTGTTCATCAAATGCATGAACGCTGCTTAGGTATTGGTCAGCCCAAAAGACATCACAAGGAACTCATAATGGCCATATCGGGTCCTAAAACTTGTCTTAAGAATATCCGAATCCCGAATCTTCAGCTGGTGATACCTTGACCTCAAATCAATCTTGGAGAACACCCTCGCTCCCTGAAGTTGGTCGAATAGATTATCAATACGTGGAATAGGATACTTGTTCTTGATTGTGACCTTGTCCAACTACCTGTAATCAGTGCACATCCTCACAGAACCATCCTTCTTCTTCATAAATAGAACTGGTGCACCACAAGGTGACACACTAGGCCGAATAAACCCCTTATCAAGGAGTTCCTGAAGTTGTTCTTTCAACTCCTTCAACTCCGCTGGTGCCATACGATACAGTGGAATAGAAATGGGTTGAGTGCCCGGCACCAAATCAATACCGAAATCAATATCCCTGTCAGGCGCCATGCCCGACAGGTCTGCAGGAAACACATCCGGGAAATCACGCACTACCGACACATAATCAATGGCATGAGTCTCAGCACTAACATCCCTCACAAAAGACAAACAAGATAGACAACCCTTCTCAACCATCCGCTGAGCCTTTAAGTATGAAATCACTCTACTAGGTACATAGTCTATGAGACCACTCCACCCAATCCTCGACAACCCTGGCATCGCTAACGTCATGGTCTTAGCGTGACAATCTAGAACACCATGACATGGAGACAACCAATCCATACCCAATATCACATCAAAGTCAACCATACTGAGTAGCAAAAGGTCCACTCGGGTCTCTAGACCCCCAATAGTCACCACACATGACCGATATACACGATCCACAATAATAGTATCACCCACATGAGTAGATACATGAACAAATGAGACTAAAGACTCATGGGGCATATCTAGAAAATAAGCAAAATACGAGGAAACATATGAATAAGTGGAACCAGGGTCAAACAATACAAAGGCATCTTTGTGGAAAACTGAGACAATACCTATAACCACAACATCTGAAGCAATGGAATATGGTCTGGCAAGGAGAGCATAGAAACGAGACTGGCCACCCTCTGATCTGCCTCCCCCTCTTGGTCGACCTCTAGCTGACTGAGCTCTACCCCTATCTGACTGGGCGGGTGATGGAGGAACTGGTGCTGGTGCCATCGACCGAGTACTCCGCTTTGGAGACCCACTTAATATCTTAGGGAAATCTCTCATAATGTGACCAAAATCTTCGCATTCGAAACAACCCTTCCTCTGACGGAACTGCTGCTCCTGATGCCCAGAGGAACTGCCTGTGGATACTTGAGTTGACGAGCTATGGTGAGAACTCTGCGTTGGTAGTGCACTAAATGATGACTGGCCCTACTGATGACTGTGGGAACCATGGCTAGATGATGCACCACGGTGAACTAGGCGAGCTGTCTGAGCATGTCTGAAATGACGACCTCTACCATGCTGGAATTGACCCCTAGAAGGAGCACCGCTGAATCCACCCTGTCCACGAGGCCTCTTGGCCTCCATCTCAACCCTCTCCTGACTGCGAACAATCTCAATCTGACGAGCAATATCGGAAACCTCATCAAAGGTAGCACCAGACACTCTATCTCTCTAGTCATAAGCAATCGCAGCTGATAAGTGAGGCCATCTATAAACATCCTGATCCTCTCCCTGTCTGTGGGAACCAACCAGATAGCATGACGGTCCAACTTTGAGAATTGCATCTCATACTGTGTCACAGACATACCACCCTGAAGAAGCTGCTCAAACTGCCTACGCAGCTCCTCTATGTGGGACTGAGGCACGAACTTCTCCAGAAAGATAATGGAGAATTGCTACTAAGTAAGGGGTGCTGTACCGACCGGCCTACGCCTCTCGTAAGCCTCCCACCATCTGAATACAACCCTAGAAAACTGAAAAGTAGTGAACGAGACCTCACAAGTCTCTAGAATACCTACTGTACGGAGTATCCTCTGACATTTATCCAAAAAATCCTGTGCATCCTCTCCATCTGCACCAATGAAAGGTGGAGGCTGGATCTCCCAAACCTCTCCAACCTACACTGATCAAACTCCAGAATAGCAGGAACTACATAGTCCTGTGCAGATGCAACCGGCTGGGTTGGTGGTTCCCCGGTGTCTAGAGTCCTTATACAACTGGGTTGGCGGTGCCCCGGTGTCTGGAGTCCTTATACAACTTGCTCAGGTGTGCGGGCGGCGGGAGTCTGAGTGCTTCCCCCGACCTGAGAATGGATGCGACCGTCAAAGAAGAGACCGCCTGAGCAACGCCAGTACATACAGTCAGAATCTGAGCTAAGGCCTCCTGAAGTCTAGGAACCACGATAGGCACATGTGGTGCCTGAGCTGGTCCAGCTGGTGCATCCATAACTGGGACTTGGTCCTGATCTTGGGCAACTGGTGGTTCTACAGGTATTTCCCCAGCTGTTGTGTAGGCTGCACCTCTGTCCCTACCGCGACCTCTACCGCGACCTCAGCCTCTCACGACCCTGGCTGGTGGTACTGGTGGCTAGCCCTCCTTCCCGGTAGTACGAATCCTCACCATCTGTGAGAGAATGAAACAATAGATGTTTAGTTACCAGAATTAACAGATTCGTATGACAAGAATTAAAGAATGTGAAGTTTTTCCTAAGGATTCTGTAGCCTGTCGAAGATAAGTACGAACGTCTCCGTACCGATCCGCAAGACTTTACTAAACCTGATCATGACTCGTGAGATCTATGTAACCTAGGCTCTGATACCAATTTGTCTTGATCCAGAACCTAACATGTCGTGATGGTACCTATTGATGGTACTAGGCAAGCCGACTTTCCCAAAATACTTCAGTAATTTAATATAAAGGTAGTTTAACACTTTTCCATATAAAAATTTTTCATAAAAACCAAAGTTGAACTCAAAATATAATCAAAATGCGGAAAACTAGCCCCAAACATCGGGGTGTCACCAAGTCATGAGAATCTAGATAACCAAACTAATACAACTAGTTTTAAGTATCAATTCAGGGCAGAAAGAAATATAGAGGGAGAGACAAGGTCCTACGGATGCCAGCAGCTACCTCGTAGTCTCCGGTACTCGATCGCACCCGAACTCAATAATCTCCATGATCAAACACACCTGGATATGCACATGAAGTGCAGGGTCTAGCATGAGTACAACCAACTGAGCAAGTAACAGAAATAAATAAGGAACTGAGAAGCAGTGACGAGCTATACAGTACAGTTCATTTTGGAAAATTTAAAAATCTAAGAATAGACATGAGTAAATACCGGTAACATGAGTCAAATCAGTGACGAGCTATACAGTACAGTTTGGAATATATTGCTACTTCATTTCCCTATTTACTTCGTGTTGCCAATTGTGTTTCTATTATTTCATTGTTGGTTTTATATTAATAATCTTTCTGTGGTTACCTTATATTGATGTTCTTTACATTGCTAGCTTTATGTTAATATCTTGCACAAGTTTTATGTCTAGTGAGTGTCTCAACTTACCTCATCACTACTCTACCGAGGTTAGGCTTAATACTTACTGGGTACTGTTATGGTGTACTCATGCTATGCTTCTGCACATTTTTTGCAGTTCCAGGTACTTCTGATCCTGTTGTATTGAGAGTTGTGTCTGTGCGGATGGATACTTCAAGGTATACCTTCTTGATGTTCGCAAGCCTCGGAGTCAGCTTCGGATACTATCTTTACTATTGTTTATCTCCAATTTAGAACATTATTGTATATAGAAATTCTAGTGTATGCCAGTAGAGCTTATGCCTTTGTACTTCTGGTTCTGGAGATTGTATAACAATTCTTCAGCTTTAGTTACGTTAGTTTATTGATTAGTTTAATTTTTTTATTAGTTTCATTGGTTATCTCTGTTAGATCTCTTCATGTATTAAGCTTACCTAGTCTTGGAGATTATGTGCCATCACGAAATTCTAAGGTAGGAGTTTAGGGTCATGACACATACAGTAAGTGAAGACATGTAGTAAGTGAAAGTATATAGTGAATGAAAACATATAGTAGGTTAAGGCATCTAACAAGTAAATCACGTGTCAATTAGAGGCATGTAACATGTATGGGCAAATAACAAGTAAAGACATGAATTCGAAGAGGACATGTAGTAGAAGTAAATCAAGTAGAAGTGTAGGTATAACAGTAACTAATAAGGTAAAAACATAGCTATACTTTAACATGCCAAATGGAAAACACCAAGGTAACTTCATAAGGAACTCAAATGGAAGCTATCATACCAAACAAAAAATATTAATAGAACCAAAGTAAAGGGGCAGGTAAGTGTTTAACGAATGAGTAATCATAATAGAAATCCAACTTCCTTCCTTTTCGCACGGTAATATCTAACAAATAAATCTCATTTCAAACTGCACAAAAATACCCATCGTGCCAAATGTAGCCCTAAAGCTAAAAATCCCCATCTCTTATTATGGACGAAGAAGCTTAGGTAGAATGACAATAAAATGTATAAATGGGTGTTCATGATACTACAATCAGTTAAGTATGTAAATAGTACGAAAACAACACATTAAATCCTTTTTAATATGTCATATGTTCTAACATGATTTCTAACAAACTTAATTGAGTTTATTAGTTATAAACTTAATTGAGTTTATTAGTTATAGAATTAAATATAGCATAAGTCGAAGAATCACCAAGTTAATTGAGGCACAAAGAAAGCATATGATTTCCCCGTCCCGAGCAAGGAAACCCTGGCACATGCATATAAGCTTGTCACAACGTATACACATCACCCCCACATGTACCCAACAAATATCATTTAGTGTCATGACCCAAAATTCCTCCTTAGGAGTCGTGATGGCACCTAGTCCCTGGACTAGGTGAGATTAACATATAGAGTTGTCAATAAATTTAAACCAATTAATGATTAAACATGAACCGGAAATTTCTATACAAATCCAACAATCCAAAGTAGATATATAACATCCCAAATTCGGTACTACAAGTCATAAGTTTTTCAAAGATTAACCAAGAATATCAAGTACATCACTATTTGGAAGTAAATAAAAACTAAATAAAGCTTGCCTGCAAACGCTACCGGAAATATACATTGAAGTCTCTGCCACAACTCACAGTCAGCTAATTAATGACCAGCATGCTCCGAGGTACCTAGATCTGCACAAAAATATACAACAAGCATAGCATGATTACACCACAACGGTACCCAATAAGTATCAAGACTAATCTCGATGAAGTAGTGACGACAAACAGTCAAGACACCTACTAGATATAATAACTTGTACAAGTATGAATATAAAACTAACAGGGAAAAATATCAATATAGACCAAACCATGGTAAGAATAACAATAGAATACTTGCAAATGAAAACTGGAAGCAACAAGGAGCAAACAAGTAATAACACCATAAAGTAAGCAGAATACAGTTAAAGTCCAGTGAAACCAAGTAAGGAAAACAAGTAACAACCCAATAATTAACCTCTCTCACACAAGGTTTATACAAGAATTACCCGAGGTACCACACCTCATAATCACAAATCACAGGTTCCAAATCACGAACCCTAATCACTTGGCATCTTGTGCCCACATTACAATCACAACTGCATGGACATCTCACGTGCTGCATGGACGAGTCACGTGCCAATACCATTAATACCTCATATCTGCACATGAAACTCACGTGCTAATAGTAACAATATCTCATATCCGCACGGACAACTCACGTGCCAAATAATACAACTCACGCACAGGAGTCAGGTATACAAGAATACATGTAAATTATCAACAACATCAAGATTCATATTCTTGGATTGATACAAGTGACAGATTATGGTGAATGCTTGTGCAAGTGTACTACCACAACCACACATAGGTCACGACTCAACAACACCGAGTACAACAATAACAACAATAACACAAGCGTGAAAAAAGTAAATCAACACAAGAATTGCAACAATACAGTGAAACAGAAGAATAAGCTCAACGATGAAGACATACAAGTAATAATGAATTCAAGTAAGAGTAGTTCAACAATAAGAGAGATAACATGTAACATCGACTTCAAATAAGGATATTTAATTATGGAAGAGATAAGATGTAACAATAACTTCAGTTAAAGATAATCAACTACGGAAGAGATAACATGTAACAATAAAGAGCCAACAATTACAATTAAAGGATGCATATATTTGGAAACAAAAAATAGGTCATGAACCAAAAACTTCAATAAGGCATATAAGAGCGAATTTAACAATGGAGGACATAACATGATAGAGAAACTTCAATTTAGTGTGCATAAGGACCCTAAGAGTCTAAACCAGTCAAATTTCCACATATAAAGTCGTGCACATACTCGTCACATTGAGTACACGCCTTTTATGTAGTTCAAATAGTACAAACAAACCAATCCCTACGAGGTAGTCTCCCCACAAAATGTTAGGCAAGATACATACCTCAAGTGCCCTCAATCAATACTCTAAAATAGATTTTCCTTTACAATTCACCTCCACTCGGCTCAAATCTAACCAAAATCAACTAACTAACATAAAATATTACAAGAGAAATCAACTTCAATAAATAAAGCTATGATCTTTGCAAATTCTACAAAAAGCAACTCGGGCCCGCCAGTCGAAACCTAGGTCTAAGGGTAGATTCTGACTACCCATAACCCCACGAGTCTACATATGTATTTTGTTGAAAATCCGAGTCCAAATCGACTCTCAAAACCCAAATTCTCATTTTACAAACATAGACAAAGTCTCTAAAATTTCACTTTAATTCTCAAAATTTTGATGTTAAATCTCACATATAATCATGTAAAATAGTTGGAAATTGATCAAAATCACATACCCAATGATTATAGATGAAAATACCTCTTCAAAATCTCCTCCTGTCGAGTCTAGGGTTCAGAGATATGAAAATGACACTAAAATTTGAGCCCCGTAAGTGTGAGTAAATGATCACAAAAGAGAAGACCCTCACACCCTTGCCATCGTTGCAAATGCGACAAATAGTTTGCAAATGCGAGCTCTGGACATTTCGCAAAAGCAATGTCTTGATCGCAAAAACTATCCCCCCAGCCCAGGCCATTATCGCAAATGCGATAGAGAGTTCGGGAAAGCAAACTCTTCAGGTCAAAGAGTATTTCGCAAAATCAAAGCTGAACCCGCAAATGCGAGAGTCGCAAATGCAAGATCAGAGCCCCAACAAAATCTGAACCTTCTATGAACTCTCTGAAATGCGTCCAAAACTCACCTGAGCCCTCGGGAATCCAAATCAAACATCAATACAACTTTAAAAGCATAACACAAACTCACTCCCGCAATCAAATCATCAACATAACATCCAAAACCATGAATCGGACCTCCAAAACACATGCAATCAACATGAAACTAGAGAACTTCTAAAAAACACAACATCGCGTCTAATTATTTTCAAACCAACTCAGACTGATGCCAAAATTTTCAAACAAGTTCCAAATAACCAAATGGACCTATAAGTCCCGAAACAAAAATCCAAACTCGCTAGCTATGAAGTCAACTATCATGACCCCAAATCCTAAACCGGTCGTGATGGCGCCTATCGTGGAACTAGGCTAGCCAACAATCACATAATTACAGTTTCTTTCTAAAATCCCAACCATTTTCAACATTTCATAAAGTATATAGAATTACTGAATTCATTAGGCAAAATAAACAGCTAAATAGTCTAAACCATCCCCAAAATCTGGAGTCAACAGGTCATGAGCATCTAAGAAATATACCAACAAGTCTACTATTATATTACAAAATCTCCGAACGAATAGCTAGATACAACAAAAGAAGGGAAAACAGAGATGCTGCGAACGCTGAACAGCTACCTCTATATCCCGAACTCCGGCTCCGCACAGAATAGATGGCTAACACTCGGTATCTCCACCTGAATCTGCACACAGGGGTGCATGGAGTAATGTGAGTACGCCAACTCAGTAGTAATGAGAATAAATCAAGTCTAAGCTGCAAGAAACACATAAAAATCAATATCAGCAGTTCACAATATGCACATCCTTTCTTTCCAACAGTATATACAGAGATATATGAAATCATCATGCCTTAAAACCAACTTCAGAAAAATCCTTTGAAAAATGTGTTTTCCCAACAATTTCAGAAATAAAAATAACCGAAAGATTTAGTGTAAAAATGAAATAAATCATAAGTAGACCCTCAGGAAAAACATGAATCATAAATCGCCCCTAGGGAAGAACTCAGTATCACCCCCTCGGGCAACCTTACTGTCACTCATGCCTCCCAATAACTCATCACTCGGCGCTCGGCACTCAGCACTCAGCACTCATAGGGTACCTACACTCACTGGGGGTGTGTACAAACTCTGGAGGGGCTCCTTCAGCCCAAGCGCTAATATCAAGCCACCTCGTGGCGTATCATATCCTCACAATCAGGCCCTCGGCCTCACTCAGTCAGAACCTCTCAAAAGCCCCTCAGGTGTATCAGTAAAACGGGGTGCTCGAGGCCCCAAACATGGCTTATAGCCAAAATATAACAATAGTCTTTAGAACACAATTTAACATATGATTTAGAGTAAAATACGCAACTCAATAGTTGCCGCGGAGAGGACCAATTCCAATCCAAAAATCAGAGCGCGCCACATACTCTTCACCCGACATCTGCGCCTGAGAAATATGAAGTCCGGGGTTTCATACCCTCAGGACAAGATTTATAACCATTACTTACCTCTACCGGGACACAATACTAGTCCGCGATGCTCTTGCCCCTCAAATTGGCTCTCGATTGCTCCGAATTTGACCAAAACCAGATTAACATCATCAATACACGCTAAGGGAACAAAACCCAATCGAAAACTATCAATTTATACAAAATTCTTCGACATTCGGCCAAACCCGAGCCCCGGGACCATGTCTCGGAATTCGATAAAATTTACATCACTAGAAACCTCGTCCACCCACGATTCTACACATACCAAGAACACCACAATCAGACCACAATTGCCTTCCAAAATCGCCAAAAGAATTCTCCAGACCTCCTCCCATTTTCCCCAACTTTTCTACCTTAATTTCCTCAAGTTTCAAGCTTAATCCGGCACAAAATAACATAGAGACGAGTTTTATGATCCGGGAACCTACCTCCACTTAAGTCCTTCGAATTTCCCCTTCAATTTGCTCTCAACCCAGCTAAACCGCATGCAACAATGGAGGAAATGCAAAAAATTTTGCGGAGGCACCATTTTATACTGTTCTGTCCAGTTAATCCGCACCCGCGGACCATTCCTCGCACTTGCGGACCCGCACCTGCAGTCCCAGATGCGCACCTGCGAAATCCCACAAACAATCCAAACTTCGCACCTATGAGACACTTTCCGCACCTGCGGCTTTGAAGGTGCGTCCCATGCTTCGCACCCGTGGATGCCTCTTGCCTGGCCTATCTTCGCACCTGCGGCTGCCCATCCGCAGGTGCGGCACACCAGAAGATTAACACCAGCATCTATTTGCTGCAATTTCCTAAGTTCAAACCTTTGCTAACTATCCGAAATCAATCATGAGCCCCTCAGGGCCCCAACCAAACATAACAACACACCTCATAGCATCATTCAAACTTAGTCGAGCCTTCGAAACACCAAAAACAACACGAAAACACCAAAATTACATCAAATTCAGACCTATGAACTTTGAAACTTCTATATTTCGCCAATGATGCCGAAACCAACCAAAACACATCCGATTGACCTGAAAATTTGCACACATATCCAAAATGACATTACGAACCTAATCCAGCTGTCAGAATTCCATTCTGACCCCGATAGCCTATTTTCCACTGCCGACCAGAAATCCCCAAAAACTAACTTTCGCCAATTCAAGTCTAATTCTACACCGGACATCAAAACTTCATTCCGAACACACTCCAAAGTCCCAAATCACCTAACGAAGCTATCCGAGCCATAAAATCTACATTCCAAGGTCGTTTACCAATAAGTCGACTTCGAGTTGACTTTTTCAACTATTAAGCTAATTTAAGAGACTAAGTGTCTCAATTCTCACTAGGAACACTCCGAACCCGAACCAACCGACCCAACACAACATAAATAGGCTAAGAAACATATGATAAAGTAGAAATGGGGGAAACGGGGCTAATCTCACGGAACGACCGGCTGGCTCGTTACATCAACCTACGGTCAAACTTTTAAACCTCAAGTTGCCAATGTTTCGCAAAACAACACAAATCGACCTACGGACCTTAGAATTCAATTCCTGGCATATTCCTAAATCAAAAATCATGATCTGAACATACCAGAGTCATCAAAGCACTATTTTGAGGTCATTTTTTACAAAAGTCAAACCTTAGTCAATATTTTCAACTTAAGCTTCTAAAATGAGACTCACTCATCAAAATAGGTGATGAAACATCCGAAAATAAAATACAACCATGCATCCAACTCATAATACACAATATGACGCCATTCAAGACCTCGAACAACTAAACAAAACCTTAAAGCTCAAAGCGACCGGTCGGGTCATTACATTCTCCCCTTCTTAAACAATCGTTCATGTTCGAATGTGCCAAGGGTCTTTCCCAGGAAATCAAATCACGGTACAAACTCTCCAAACACATAACCACGGGTGATCCTATGTCACCCCAATCCACATAGGCTCGACAACATCATCTAAACCTAAGGTTATTCCTTCTACTCGTGTCGATAAGCCTTAAAATCAAATTTCCACATCCACTAAGCGCCCTATCATCATGCAAACACTCTGAAAAATCCTCAACTATCTATATCAGCTCATGCCTATATCCACAAGATATAACCACACGACATAACACATCACCCATTTTCTCATAGCAACAACTCTGATCACAATAACAGCCCATTACCAAGCCTGGTATCACCAAATAGCCTCATATCGACTAGAACCTTATTCCAGACCATCACAACACTAACAATAATGCAAGAAACATGTGGAACTCATAATTACTCCCCTGAGCAACAAGGCACATCAACGCCACCTAGGCACATACATCGCAACTTAATCCCCAACAAGCACAACCCAAATATGATTGGATAGAAAAAGAGGAAAACGTGAGAGAACTATCAAACAAGTCCAACAGGCGCAACTCCCCATTGATACCGTACTACTATGGATCCATTCCTCCAAGAAAAATCAAGACACCCAACAACGACCACAACAAACCTCACCCTAACAATAACCCCAATGTGGCGCATAGCCTTGTACAAACACACCTATCCACAAAGAACACCAGGTCCCCATCCTCCACTCAGAATCATGAGTAAAATAACCATCTCAACAACTAAAAAGCTCTACTAACTCAATCCCGTAGAACCAACATGAAGCAAACTTCTGATACATGTAGAACACCCAAATCACAAGTCGTGCCAAACCATCCAAAAATTACATCAAGACCTACCGTATTTAACTAACAGATGTCCACCCAAGCCTCATGACCCTCAATAGCAACCAAACCAACAAGATAGACATGGGATATCACCATAGAATCCCCTAACTGGCGTGATCACATGAACAGAGTAGAAGAATCACAAAATATAACCATACCTAAAGCAAGGTAGGATGAATCTTACCAATAAATGGGACTGGATCGAAACAACGAAAATGCATCTTTATAATTAACCAAAATCAAATTTGTAATGAAATTAGTTGGTGCATCAGTCTCCGTCCAACCAGGAGAGCATAACAATGGGCTCGTACTCCCCTCTAGGATGATCTCTACCCGCCTGACATCCACCACTAGCTGGCGGTGCAGGTATAGCAGCAACTGGATCGGAACTTATAGCCTGAATACCTCGCTGTGACACATATGACCGGAGACTGGGATAATCTTTCACCATATGACTGGCATCTCCATACTCAAAGCGACCTCTCCATTGACGTGGCTGTGGAAGCATGGTACGGGTATTCTAGGACCCCAAGTATATCTGAAACACCACCTGAAGCCTGAAGTGCAAACTGAACTGGCTGACCCACAAAACCACTACTATGATGTACTGTGCCTCCAAATTAAGGATTAATAGATCCTCCCAGTCCACGAGGACTCTTAGCCTGCCCGTCCTCTCTCTCCTGGCCCCACATACCCTCTAATCTACGAGCGATCTATACTACCTGATGAAATAGAACATCCATCTCCATCTCCGAGCCATGCTGAATCGAATACCATAACTTGGCCCCTCAATAAACCTGCAGACTCGTTCTCTAACTATAGAAATTGAAGCAGGTGCGTGACAGGACAAATCACTGAATCTGATGGCGTACTCTGATACTGTCATAGTTACTTGGTGTAGCTGCTCGAGCTCTATGTACCACGCACCCTGGAGGGTATAGGGAACAAACTCCCTAAAAAATATATCTGAAAACTGAGTCCAAGCGGGTGGTACTTCATCAGCTGGCCTACCCTCCTCACAAGCCTGCCACCACAATATGCTACTCCTGACAACAGAAATGTAGTAAAGGAAACTACGCTCATCTCCACAATCCCATGGTGCGGAGAATAGGGTGGCACTATTCTAGAAAACTGTAAGGCCCCATAATTATTTTTTAAAAACCCAGATTCGGTGATGCCGAAGTAGGCGTAAAGGTTAATAGTAGTAGAAAAGTTCATACTTTTTGGATTGAAAAGTACACTAGGGAGTTGAAGGAAATATTTTTTCAAAAGTAGGCATTTCTGTGGCCCCTTATGAGGCCGCATAATCACTCTGCGGGCTGCAGAACGAAGCAGCCTTTTTGGCCAATTTTGAGGCCAATTTGCGGTCAATTATGAAACCGCATAATCATTTCGCGGGCTGTACTTTTGTTGCACGTTCTACGATGCATTATGCAACCGCAAAACAGGTCTGCGGGCCGCATAACGGCCGCAAAGTGAAGCAGACCAGCCCAGCTCCCAAGGCCACCTTTGCCACCGCATAACCGTTTTGCGGTCACAATATGCCACCGCAAAACCTTTTTCGAAGCTTCAGTTTTGGGGTTTTTAAACCCGACCTATTCCGTTAAAACACCTACCTTAGACCATTTTGAGCTTATTTTCTGATATTTCTAGAATGAGAGAGAGAATCCTAGAGGGAGAAAGTGATCTTCATAAAATATTTCTCTTCAATTCTTGCTTAAATCTTGAATATTATCAAGAGAGGCACCGAGGTCTTCTTCCTAAGAGGTAATATTCTATCCCCCAAACTTTTAATTTCAAAATATAACTAGAACGAGCCATTAGTAAGGAGATTCATGGGGATGGGGGTGCTTACCTTGCATGCATGTATTCCTCAGGTATGTGGGGAGGTTGTGAGTTAAAGATAGAAAATAATGGGGTGTGGGTTGGTGTAGTCTTTCATAAAAATGGCCATGAAACCATAATACACCCATAGTGTTTGATAAAATTCCCAAGTGACCTAGAATCACGATCGTTTCCCTAATTTTTTGTTCAATTTTTGCTATATTGCCAAAATAGATTAAGTTGCTAACATTCCGGAACATCTTAGAGTTTTAAGAAGATAAATTGAGGTATGTTGGTTAAACCCCCTCTTCTTATAATTGAATCCCATGGTATTCATGAAATCGATGTAAGTCCCAAATTGAACGTCCTAGAAATTGCTATCCCGAATGTTCTTGCTTTGAAAGTAAATGTGTAATATGTATTCCAAAGATTTCATCATGTTATCTCGTCATCTGAGGAAATGTTCCAAACTTAGAATATGTGCTAAAAATGCCTATACTTAAAGTCAAACTCGATTAAGGACCGTTATGCCGAGTTGTGTGAAGAGCCTCTATGTGCCTTAGAATCTATATTGCTCACATGTGAAATCAAAATTCTTGAATGAATAACCGTGTTGTTATTTCTGATTATAATTGGAATTTGGAAAGGAACTTAGAATCATGAAATGTGGCCAAGCTCCAAGAATAACTTTATAGTTGGGGTCAATCGTGCCAATATAGTGAAAAGATGGGAAATAAATATGAAATTGTGAATATGGTTGATGTCTCAAATGAGATAGCTTAGCCGATCGGGCCGAGATTGGACTCCGTGTAATAACACGGTGGTATTGTGAATGAAATTATGAATATGGTTGATGTCTCAAATAAGATGGCTTAGCCGATCGAGCCGAGATCGGACTCCGTGTAATAACACGGTGGTATTATGAATGAAATTGTGAATATGGTTGATGTATCAAATGAGATGACTTAGCCGATAGGGCTGAGATCGGACTCCATGTAAGAACACGGTGGTATTGTGGACTGTGGCCTAATAATGTGGAAATTGACTTGAAAATCTATGTGATCCCTAACTTGATGTTTTAATGTTATTTAAAGCTCATATTTCGTTCTTGACTATTCCCCTCCTATTAAGGTTCATTCTATTGAGATAGTTTTTTAGTTTTACATACTAGTACTATTCGACAGTACTAACTCCCTTTTTCCGGGGCGCTGAATCTTTAAATGGATGCAGATGGTTCCATAGTAGAAAATGTTGTTCACAGATAGAGCTGCATCCTCTTCTCAGCGGACTCGGTGAGCCCCATTTCATTCTGGGGTCATGTACTATATCTTTTGTTTATATTGTTGTACTTTTGAGGTATAGCCGGGGCCTTGTTGCCGGCACCATATTTACACTCTTTTATATCTTTAGAGACTCCGTAGACACTATGTGGGCTGTATATGGGTGCTAGAAAGTTCAAACGGATTGTGTTGTGTTTTGGATTTTTGTTCCACTAAATCATAAAATGTATGTATTTTGAAACTTAATAGCGATGTAGCAAAATGAAATGACCTAGTAATGTTTATACATATGATCCTTCCACTGGTCAATTAATTAAAGCATGCCTTCTATGGATCATAAGTGAGTTTGGTAGAAAAGTGTTTAATAGGCTTGCTCGACCAGGTCACCTCGGTTGAGTGTCAGTCACGTTCCCCGAGGTTGGGGCGTGACAAAAACCCTACGCATCCTCACAAGCTAGGCCACTATAAGTAGGAGGATGATACTTTTTGAACCTTTCGAGCCTCTTTTTCTCCTCCTCTGATGCCCCTAGCCTGACCTCAGGTTGAACCAGAATAAAAGGTAGTACCAGCATAACACCCGAAACCTGACCAATGTGGACCTGTTGCTTTAGAGTACGGGCGGTAGGAGTCTAAGCTCCTCCCCCGATCTATGAAGTAGTTGGTGCAGCTGGAATTAATCCCGTTTAATCCAATATGCCAAACATGCTCAGGAATTGTGCTTACGTCTCATGAAGTCTTGGGGTATCATCATGCGCCTCAAATGCCTATCCCCCAACTGGAGCTACTGGTGGCTCCTCACCTGCTGCTCTGGAGGGTGTACTATCTATAGCACGTGCTCCTCCTTGGCCTCTTCTCTGCCTCTGCCTCGACCTGTAAGTCCACATAAAATTTTACCAAAAACTCGGGGGTTCCGTGGTGCCGAGGTAGATTTATATATTGATGATGCTTGCTGCAGTACAAACTTTTTAAGTTGGACAGTGCGTTGGGAGTTGAATAAATATTTTGGAAGTGCAAGGCATTTCTGTCTTCCATTCTGCGATTGTAGAACTGATCTGCAAACCGAAGATCTACCGCGGAATGAAACAGAAACTAGAACTAATTATAGGATCATTATGCGGTCCATTATGCGTCCTCATAATCATTTCATGGGCTGCACAATCCATCATCCAACATTAAATTTTTCGGAGGGAAGTTCTGAGGCATATTATGTAACCGCATAATTGGTTTGCGGACTGCAGACCGGTCGCAGAGTGAATCAGAAATGCTTTGTACTGGAGGGCCATTATACGGCTCATTTTGCAGAGCGCAGAAGCGTTATGCGGTCGCATATGAAACCGTAGATATGCATTGGAGCTTCATTTTTCTGGTTTTATAAACCCGACCCTATTCTTATAAAACAATTTTAGGGATCATTTTAGAAGGTTCAAACTTATATTTTAGAGAGGAAGGTGGTCTAGAGTGAGAAAAGGAATTTCTAAGTCTTTGTTCATCAATCTTTGTTCAGGACTTGAAGATTTCACAAGGGTAACTCACAAGGTCTTCAACCAAAAAGGTCAGATTCTATCCCTAGCTTTCAACTTCAAGATTTAACTGTAAATAGGTAATAAACAAAGCAATTCTTGGGTGTGAGAGTTGTTCATTATGCATGCATGTACTATCTAGGGTTGTGGGAAGATTTTTGAGCTCAATTGGGTAGACTTTGGATAGTGAAAGGGAGGAATCCACCATAGGAGAGCCTTGAAATCATAATGACCACCTAGTGTCTGGTAAAATACTTAAATGAGCTGCAACCATGAACTACTTCTTAATTTTTGTTCAATTTTGCTATATCTCTAAATATATCAAAGTTGCTATGATTTCGGAACTGTTTAGTGAATTAAGGAAAGCTCAAAGTGAGGTATGTTGACTGAACTTCTCTTTTAGAATTGAACCCTACAATGGCAATGTAAGTCCCGTGATGCTCACTATAAATTGATTATTCCAAATAAGCCTTGTGTTAAAATAAATATGCGTTCAATGTGTATTCCAAAAGGTCTTGTTATGTTGATTTACTATTTGAGAATGTGATTTAAGTATGGACTGTTTGTTTAACAATGTGATTCCAATGAAAGAGATCATGTTAAATAGTGTAAGAAATCACGTGTGCCTAAGACCCTAAGTTGCTCAAATGTGTGCTTTATTTCTTGAATAGAAATGTTTGTGGTTGACGATCCGTGTTGACATTTGAAAGTGAAAGAAAGGAGTATGAAATATTAATTACGGCCAACGTGCCAAGAATGATATTGCGTTATGGTCAATGTTTCCAATGAAATGAATGACATGTAAAAAAATGTGAAATGTATGGTAAATCCTTTTAATAGTAAATGCCATGGGAGTATCGTTTAGCCACCGAGAAAGGGTAGGTCGGAACAACCTAACCCCGAAACTACACGTGCCGGTGTATGAGTGATTGAGGGGTAAATCCCCATGTTAATGTGATGAGATTGTTTCCCCTTATATGGGATGCGATTGGTGTGTTGAGATGTTTCCCCTTAAATGGGATGAGATTATTGTTAGCGAGATGTGATGTGATGTTAATCAACACAACATTATGGTGAGATGGCATAGCCGATCGGGCTGAGATTGGATGCCATGCCACATACATGGTGGTATTGTGAGTAGATGTATCGAGGTGAGACGGCTTAGGTGATCGGGCTGAGATCAGACTCCGTGCTAAAAACACGGTGGTGTATCAGTGCTAAAGATCTCCCAACTTTGAAAAATTGAAACTTACTTGAAATTACTGTCCCCTAATTCGACACCTTGAAATCGTTTGAGTCTCTTAATGATTTCTTGTTTCTTTCTCCATTTATTGTTATTCGTTCTATTGAGAGAGTGTTTATTTTACATACTAGTACTATTCCATATGTACTCACGTTACTTTGCCGGGGGTGCTGTATCTTTAAATCGATTTAGGTTGTTCCATAGCAAGTTGTGTTGATCCGTGACAGCAGCACCCTCTCTTCAGTTGACTTGGTGAGCCCCAGTTCACTTCAGGGTCTTGTATCTCTTGTTCTTAGTACATAGAATTTTGAGGTATAGCCAGGGCCTTGTTGTCGGCATTGTCTTAACACTCTTTTCATTCTGTTAGAGGCTATCTGGATATATCGTGGGTTGTATCTTGTTTTGGGAAGGTTGAACTAAACTTGTTGTAATTGTATCATCCGTTCCACTTTAATTACAAATATATAGTGTACTATTTTGGAGACTTCTTAATGACGTAACTAATGAAAATGATTCGGTGTTATTCACATGACCTCTTACTGTCTAATTAATGAAATGTATTCTTCCCTTTATTCATGAGAGTTGGGTAGATGACATTGTACACGCTTGCTCGACCGGGGTAACTCTGTTGAGCGCCAATCACGCTCCCCAAGGTAGGGGTGTGACACGACCCCTACCAACACCGGCTCTGGGGGCAGCATCATCAGTAACTGCAGCTAGTATCCTCATCATCTGTGAGAGAATAGGATGACAAAGGCTCAAACTCCAAAATCAATGAACTCGCATGATATGAATGAAAGAACTGGAATTTCCTGATAGTTCCGTAGCTCTCTAAGATAAGTACAGACGTCTCTGCATCGGTCCACAAGACTACTAAACTTGCTTATGACTCGTAGAATCTATGAACCTAGATCTCTGATACCAAATTATCACGACCCAAAATCCCTCCTTAGGAGTCGTGATGGAAACTAGTCCCTCGGACTAGGTAAACCTAACACATAAAGTGTTATCAATAAACTTAAACCAGTTAATTAATAAATATGAATCGGAAATTTCTATACAAAGCCAACAATCCAAAGTATATATATATACCATCCTAAAATCGGTAGTACAAGTCATAATCTTTTCTAAGATTAACTAAGAATATCAAATACATCACTGTTTGGAATAGAAGTAAACAGTAACTAAATAAACTTCAGAAGGTGACTCCGAGTCTTGCGAACGCAACGGGAGATATACCTTGAAGTCTCGGCCGCAACTCATTGCCAGCTAATTAATGACAGCACGGTCCGAGGTACCTGGATCTATACAAAAAACTTGCAGCAAGCGTAGCATGAGTACACCAAAGTGGTACCCAGTAAGTATCAGGACTAACCTCGGTGGAGTAGTGACGAGGAACAATCAAGACACTTATAGAACTAGTACAAGTATTAATATAAAAATAACAGGAAACAATATCAATATAAAGCTAAACATGGTAAGAATAACAATATAATACTTGCAAATGGAAACTAGAAGAAACAAGGAGCAAATAGGCAATAATGCCATAAAGTAAGCAAAATACAGTTAAAGTCTAGTGAAACCAAGTAAGGAAAACAAGTAACAACCCAATAATCAACCGCTCTCACACAAGGTTTATACAAGAATTACCCGAGGTACCACACCTCATAATCACAAATCACGAATCCCAAATCACGAGCCCTAATCACTTGGCATCTTGTGCCCACATTACCAATCACAAAGCATAGATATCTCACGTGATACATAAACGACTCACGTGCCAATACCATTAATACCTCATATTTGTATGGGCAACTCACGTGCTAACAGTAACAATATCTAATATCCGCACGGACAACTCATGTGCCAAAAAATACAACTCACGCACATGAGGCAGGTATACAAGAATATATGTAAATGATCAACAACATCAAGGTTCATATGCTTGGACTGATATAAGTGAAAGATTACAGTGTATTCTTGTGGAAGTGTAATATCACAGCTCGAGTCAACAAGTAAGGTCAGAGACACCGAATGGCACGTTGGAAACAATACAACAAACCGTAATATACATGACTCACACAAGGTAGGCACACCACCACACAAATATCATCAATAACAATGCCCCCAGGCCATCAAAAATCATCCCGGACATAGCCCTCTTGTCTTGCTACGTGCGTAATAATAAAGTAAATGGCCAGCTTGTCTCGCCAAACACACTTAACAACTATCCCACCTTGTCATGCCACATGCGCAAACCCAACATATATAGCACATCTTGTCATGCCGCATGTGAAAATATCAATAATAATAATAACACGGACAACTCACATGTGAGCACCCTGAAAATCCTCTCAACAATGCCACATGTTCCAAGAACATAATGACATAATATAACAACCCGCACCACATGTGCCCATATACCACAATTTTTCCACAACAACAATTCCAATACCACAACCACACATAGCCTACGACTCAACAACACCGAGTACAACAAGAACAACAATAACACAAGCGTACAATAGGTAAATCAACAAAAGAATTACAACAATACAATGAATCAGAAGAATAAGCTCAACGATGAATACAAACAAGTAATAATGACTTTAAGTAAGAGTAGTTCAATAATAAGAGAGATAACATGTAACATCGAATTCAAATAAGGATATCCAATTACGGAAGAGAAACATGTATCAATAACTTCATTAAAGGATAATCAACTATGGAAGAGATAACATGTAACAATAAAGAGGCAACAATTACAATAAAAGCATGTTTGAGTATATTTGGTAACAAAAGATAGGACATGAACCAACAACTTCAAATAAGGCATATAAGAGTGAATCTAACAATGGAGGACATAACATGATAGAGCAACTTCAATTTAGTGTGCATAAGGAATCTAAGAGTCTAAATCGATCAAATTTTCACATATAAAGTCTTGTACACACTCGTCACCTCTAGTACGCGTCTTTCACATAGTTCAATTAGTGGAAATAACCAATACCTATGGGGTAGTTCCCCCACATAAAGTTTGGCAGGATACTTACCTCAAGATCCCTCACTCTATACTCTAAAATAGCTTTTTCCTTTACAATTCACCTCCACATGGCTCAAATCTAACCAAAATCGAGTTAATAACATCAAATAATACAAGAGAAATTAACTCTAATAAATAAAACTATGATCTTTGCAAAATTCTACAAAAGATACCCGGGTCCAAGGGTTGATTCTGACTACCAATAATCCCACGAGTCTATATATGTGTTTTGTTTCAAATCCGAGTCCAAATCGACTCTCAAAACTCAAATTCTCATTTTTCATAACATAGATAAAGTTTCTCAAAATTTAACTTTGATTCTAAATATTTTGATGTTAAGTCTCACATATAATCATGTAAAATACTTGTAAATTGATCAAAATCACTTACCCAATGATTGTAGATGAAAACCCCTCTTCAAAATCACCTCCTACCGAGTCTAGGGTTCAAAGAAATGAAAACGAGACTAAAATCTCTCCCCTTAGCTCCTATGTCCAGTCGCAAGTGTCGCAAATGCGACCAGGGATTCCCAAATGTGAGTCCCCCCAAATGCGAGGATATGATCGCAAAAGAAAAGACCCTCACACCCCTACTGTCGTTGCAAATGGGAACTCTGGACATTTCGCAAGAGAGATCTCCCCAACCTGGGCCATTATCGCAAATGTGATAGGGAGTTGGCAAATGCGAAATCTTCAGGGAAAAAGCGAAGATGAACCCACAGATCCGAAATTTGCAAATATGACATATTTCTCGCAAATGCAAGATTAGAGCACCAACGAAATCTGAACCTTCTATGAACTCTCCGAAACGAGTTTGAAACTCACCCGAGCCCTCAGGGCTGAAAACAAAACATCAACATAAGTCTAAAAACATAACAAGAACTCGCTTGCACTATCAAATCATCAAAATAATATCCGAAACCATGAATCGGACCTCCAAAACACATTCAATCAACATAAACTCAAGAACTTTAAAAAAATGCAACCGCACTATCAAATAAACTCAGAATGACGCCAAACTTTGAAAACAAGTTCCAAATTACAAAATGGACCTATTCCAAGTCGTGAAACAAAAATCCAAACATGATAGGTATGAAGTCCATATACACTCAAACTTCTTAACATCAGGTTGCCAATTTTTGACAAACTAACACAAATCAACCTATGGACCTCCGAATTTGATTTCGGGCATACGCCTAAGTCCAAAATCACCATACGAATCTAATAGGGTCATCAAAATACCATTACAGGGTCGTTTTCACTAATGTCAAACCTTAGTCAATATTTTCAACTTAAGCTTCTAAAATGAGACTCGCTCTATCACGCCCTAAACTCGGGGAGAGCGGCCAACGCTTAATCGAGTAAAATGGCGAAGCAAGCCTGTTAGATTTTATTCTACCAAATTCAACCATGAATAAAGAGGAGATGTACTCCATTAATCAAACACTGAAAAAATTTAATTAACAACTCCCCTTTCCATTACCTTAAGTAGCTTCATTTATAATTTTCAAATTATTACAAGTTTATAAATACAATTAAAAAAACATGTTTTCCAAATACCAACATAAGTAGTTCAATTACCAACATCGAATACCACCCACATCCTATCTACAGATCCTCTAAGTACAACAGAAGTGAAGAATGGAAGTGCCGGCACAAGGCCCCGACTATACCTCATAGTACAAAATACAACGTCAAATGACATAAAGACCGGAATAGAGTAGGGCTCACCAAAACCTGATGAATAGAGAGTGACTGCTAATGAGGACCAAAGCTACCCGCTGATGAACCACCTGCATCCATTGAAGATGCAGCGCCCCTGACAAAGGGATGTTAGTACATATGGAATAGTGCTAGTATGTAACGCTAACTGTCCTCTTTCAAAATAGAATACCAACATAAAAGGGAAAACCATGGAAACGACAATCAACAATCAAGGATATCCAATTTCTAAGTTAAAACACAATAATTTCCAAAATATTAGGATAATATTATTTTTGGTTGGGGAGATCTTTAGCACCGATATACCATTGTCCATAATATCACAGTTCACAATACCAATGATCACTATACCAATACCACCGTACTTTTAGCACAAAATTCGATCACAGACCAGTCGGCTAGGCTATCTCATCCGAGACATCAACTACAATATCCAACATAATCACCACCATGTGTGTGACATGATGTCCGATCATGACTCGATCAGCTAGGCCATATCAGCTCAATGTCGTGTGGATCGACATCATCCTTTTCTATCAGTCATCTCATACCAATCAAGGGGAATAATTTTATCACATCAATCTCATCCAAATAAGGGGAATAATTACAATCCACTTCTACACCGACACGTGTAGTTTTGGGGTTAGGTTATTTCAACCTACCCTTCCTCGGTCACTATCGAGACTCCAAAAAATATTTTTGATTTTCTTACAAAGGAAACAACAATACAAATGTATTTAACTCATAACTTTTCATACCTATATAACCTCATTGGCACTTTCAACAACTTTCAACATCATTATTGCATTGGCTCTCTTGGCCATACATATGATTCTTCATTCATGGCACAATGGCTGCATTTCTTATTTCACACTTTCATTCCTTTCCTTTCATGGATCATCACCATAAATATCGAAAAATAGAATATTCCGGAAATCACAACTTTAGGTTCATTAGTAATGAAGACTTTAAACACAATGGATTCCTTCCAAGAAAAGGAGTAAAATTATTGGCAATCGATGCACAAGTTAAAACCATAAACAAGTAACACACCATTTATTCTTGAAATACTTTTTCCCAAAAAGGGAAATACACAATTTCAAGTCACGAATATCTAAGAACGCAAAACACATCGAAACTACTTACAAATAAGGGGATCGACCTGATAGTCTAGGCCATCTCATCACAATTTCGTATGGATCGACATCATTCTTTTCTATAAATCATCTCATCCCAATTAAGGGGAATAATTTTATCACATCAATCTCATCCAAAATAAGGAGAATAATTGCAATGCACTCCTACACTGACATGTGTAGTTTCGAGGTTAGGTTATTTCAACCTACCCTTCCTCGGTAACTATCGAGACTCCCAAACATCTGATTTGCTTACAAAGGAAACAACAATACAAATGCATTTACCTCATAACCTTTCATACCGTATATAGTCTCATTGGCACTTTCAACAACTTTCAACATCATTATTTTCATTGGCTCTCTTGGCCATACATATAATTCTTCATTCATGGCATATTGGCCGTATTTCTTATTCCACACTTTTATTTCTTTCCTTTCATGGATCATCATCATAAATATCAATAAATAGAATATTCCGAAAATCACAACTTTAGGTTCATTAGTATTGAAGACTTTAAACACAATGGATTCCTTCCAAGGTGTGAAATTATTGGCAATCGATGCGCAAGTTAAAATCATAAACAAGTAACACACCATTTATTCTTGAAATACTTTTCCCCAAAAAGGGCAATACAAAATTTCAAGTCACGAATATGTAAGAACCCAAAACACATCGAAACTACTTACAAAATATAGCATTAGTTAAAACAGCCACATAGGGGCATCACTTGAGTTCATAAAGTTTTAGGCAATTCTATTTTCGAAGTCAATTTCGGAACAGTTGAATCAAAGCTCATTTCATAATCTTTCTCACATCATCTCAATTTATTGGCACCACTAGCCACAAGTATAATTTTCATTCTTGGCACGATGGCTACAATTTATATCACCAACTCACTTCTTTCACTTTCGAGCATCTTTATACATTATCAACAACAAGTCATTTCCAATCAAGACTCTAGGTACATATATGAGTAATTAAGATTTTGAAGCACATCGAGTTTTTCTCCCACAATTTGGCATAATAACTTTCATTCAAAACTCTACTCAAAGCCATAACATTTTAATACACATATCATTTTTGAACACATTCCCGAAGGATAACATAATGAGATAGGAACACTAGGAACACATTTTGAATACATAATTCTCGATACTTTGGTTACTCGGGACAATCAAATTTATAGGGAACAACTTGAAACATGAGAATAAGGAACTTGAGCCAACCATACTTGAAACTTACGCGAACATCATGGAATTAAATTCTAAAAGAGTAGTTTGGCCAACGTACCTCTCTTTGAGCTTTCCTTAAGTTACTACAACACCCCAACACTTCTAACAATAACAATCTATTGAAAGATAATGAAAACTGGTTAATAATTAGAAGGATTTCCATGATGTAACTTTCTTAGGAATTTTTTCAAACGCCTAACATGCAAAATAGACCATGAGGCTCTACAATGGAGATCCTTTCACCCCTCAACCAATTTCAACAAGAAACGACCCAAATGGTTCATTAACCTTACATACTACAACTTTGTATCACATGTATGGCCTATTTTCAACCCCACAATATATTTGAACTCATAGCCTCTTATATGAAAGCTTAGAAGTAGGACTTACATGGATGAAGTATAATCTAGTGATTGAATTCCTATATTCTTGAATATTGGGAAAGATTGGATGATTGGGAGGTTAAGTTTTCTCTTTCTCTATCTAAAATGCTCTCACCTCTCTCTAGACTCGCCAGAAAATCGTCACAAATAATGCCCCAAAGTCTATTTATTGAAATGGGATTGGGTTATTAAAAAAAAACAGAAATTGCACACCCGTGCCACATGGGGCAGCGTGTGTCACGGTGTGGCAGTGAAAAATGTGCCTAGAAACGAAATTTTAAAGTGTTCTAGAAATCCCCACAGGTGACCATAAAAGCCTTCAATATATTTTTAAACAGAAGGAATTGAATTTGAGGCTAAGAAGATGGCTGGAGTTACTCAAAGATTATGACCTCGATATTCTATATCACACAGGAAAAGCCAGTGTTGTGGAGGATGCTCTTAGCCGAAAATCTATGGGTAGTTTGGCTCACTTGGAGGCACATCAAAGGCCGTTCGCCAAGGAGGTTCATCTGTTGGCTGGTTTGGGAGTTTTTCTTTCGGACTTTAGTGAATGAGGGATGATTGTGCAAAATTGGGCTGAATCATCGCGTGTGGTGGAAGTCAAGAAGAAGCAATTCAACGATCCATTGTTGGTACAATTAAAGGAGGGGATTCATAAGCATAAGACCATGGACTTTTCTCTTGGCGTGATGATGGTGCCCGAAGGTACCGGGGGCGACTATGTGTTCCAGATATGGATGGTCTTCGGGGAAGAATCATGACTAAGGCTTACACTTCTAGGTATTCTGTGTACCCGCTCTACAAAGATATATCATGATCTCAAGGAAGTCTGTTAGTGGAATGAAATAAAGAGGAATGTGGCGGAATTTGTGGAAAGATGTCCAAATTGTCAACAAGTAAATGGCGAACACAATATGCCTAGTTGGTTGGCACAGAACATAAAAATTCTATTGTGGAAGTGGGAAATTATTAATATGGACTGCTGCGCCCCTTTTGCTCACGAAATCAGACTTTGACGTATGACAACTCTTTTAAGGAAGATATTAAAATAGAAGAGTCACTACCTAATGATTTTTAAGGTGTGTTAGGGAACCTATTATGCAAATAACTCTGTTTTAACTAGTCGGTGCCACCAAATATCGGGTAAGGGCTCAAATTACCTCAAAGAGAAAGTGTTTGGCATTCTTCAAGGTCCACAACTGTGGGTCCTGGCCGAACTTTAGACCATGTAGATTAGGTTATGTGATCAAATAACAAAGGAAGATATAAAATATGAAGAGTTTCATTATAACACAATGGAATTGGTACAACTCTTTAAGACTACAAGAATACAGCTATAACGATCTATTTTAGATGACTAAGTGCATAAAATAAAGAGGAGGGGGGGGGGTCCTAAGTTTTTTAGCCTAAAGGATCACCCTGTGCAACATAAATAATACTTCACAACTCCTTTTAGATAGAAGTTGCTCATATTATTCAGCGAGCACATACTATCATTTCCTGCTACCTGATTACTATGTTGAAGTTGTTTACCTAAAGCGTTCTAATTCAGTTCTAAGTCGTGTCCTATGTGTGCACTACCAGTCATCCTATGGTCCAGGAGGCTTTGGACCTACTATTTGGGTGGTTCTAGACTTTACTTAGGTTGCTCAAAAATGATAAAACTAAGCGGCATTCAAAACATGTAGGACTACACATAAAGATAATAAATGACTCAAGTTAGCCTCCACATATAAGCAACAAATGCACGCAAGCAGGTTCATATTATAGGCAGTAGACAATTTTCAGGGTTAAGACGAATTAGAGTCATTAAGTCCTATAGACATGGCTTCTCTGTGATTTTGATTTCAAGCGTACAAGAAGCGTTATTGTCTTAGAATAATGAATGTGCAGATTATAGTCATTACAAACCCTATAGGCATGATCTCTAGATTGTTCGCGCAATGAGGCAGTAAAACCGTTTGAAAGCTCAAAATTACCCGGGTTTGATTTTATTTGCATACTTTCTAGGCGAGTAACAATATCCTATAGGCAGTATTTCTACGAGTTGGCAATTGAAACTGGTTCTATAACACTTCATCCCTATAGGAATGTTTTCTAGGCGAGCAATGTGATAAAAATAGCAATAACAATATCCAATTAATCAATTATGGTCCTATAGACATGATAACTAGATGAATATTAAAAGGAGCAGGTCTCTATCACTTAACAAAATCCTATAGGCATGATATCTAAAACATGTCAATAGAGAAAATTGAGCAAATAACCAATGATGTTACAATATAATAGGCGGCTAATAACGTGTAGAAATGTATCATGTGGACAAGTGAAATACTCAGGTCCTATAGGCATGACCTCTAACAAACACATGAAATAAAGTATATTGAGAAAAATGAAACGCTTAGATCCTATAGGCATGATTTCTAACAAACACATAGAAATGGAGCATATTGAGCAAAATGAAATACTAGATCCTATAGGCATGTTTCTACCCTTTCATGCGAACATTAGAATATACCCCTTTTCCAAATTTCACTAACACCATAATTGTTTGTTTAAAACTTATTACAAGCCCAAGAAGGAATGAAAATCAATTTAAGAATAACAATATCTAAATAATTACAAGTCCCACATATAGAGTAGACCCAAAGGAGATAACCCAAGACTGCCTGAGCCTTCAATAAGCTTATTCTTCGCACCAACAACAAACTCAGGCCCAAACTTAGACTCGAATATTGGAGTATACCAATTACAAACTCATGCATAGACCCATACCAAGCAAAGTTAGATAATTTACACATTTAATAAGGGCAGATGAACAACTTAATCAACTACTACTTACTGAATTGGGTTAAGAAGAATTTTAAGTTCACACACTCAGATCTTATAGCTATTAACAATTATAAACTAAAGACACACAGATAAGACAACATTAAATGGAAAGCACATGGGACATATGTGAGGAAAGTTTGTATTCACAAAAAAAAATGTCTGAAATGATAGTGTTTAGCAACATGAACTAGCAGGCCACTTCTCATAGTGTGTCAAAATAAAACAGATTTGGAACCAACCTAAAGAACTTCAAATGTCAATCTAGTATAATCATAGGTAGGATACAAGTAGAGCACAAGTTTTATATGAAGGTTCTAATGAGAATAAGGTCACAAACAACATATCAACATACTAGTGGTACAACTTGGCCAACATCATGAAACTTAACATGATGAGAAGAGATCATAGCACAAATGCTCTACCGAAACTTATGGCATGTGAAAGGGAGAATCAGTTATACATTAACATGTTAGTTGACCTACATAAGAGAGGAAATGGGATATTTATCCTAAATTCTTAGATAATGCTAAAGATCAGAATTACAAATAGCAAGGAAACATGTTTAGGCTAGATATTAAGGTAGTATTGGATCCATATAGTTGTGTCCAGTTTGCAGAGAACAATGGAGTAAACACAAGACTAAGCACAAAGGAATTCATACAAAGCAAAAAGATGGTTTCATAAGAATTTCAGTATAAGACCCAAAGTAAGGCATGAAGAGGATTCTATAACAAAACGATAGGTAATCATGATAGTCAGATGTCACGACCCCAAATCTAAGCCAGTCGTGATGGCGCCTATCGTGGAACTAGGCCAGCCAAAAACTACACTCAAATCATAATAAGCTTCCATATACATCTTTACTAAACTGATAACCCATAAAGTTTTCCTTTAAACATTTTTTAAAAACAGTTAAAGCTATACCGAATATTAAATACAACCCTTGAGATCCCAGAGTCACTGGTCATGAGAATCTACAGAAAATATACAAATAAAAAATAAATAAACTCTATAAAGTAAGCAGGAGGGAGAGCAGGGTTGCGGACGCGTGCAGCTACCTCGCAAACCTTTGAGAAATCTTTGGAACAGATACACAGCTCACCCTGCCCTAACACTTGGATCTACACACAAGGTGCATGGAGTAATGTGAGTACGCCAACTCAGTAGTAATGAAAATAAATCAAGTCAGAGCAGTAAGAAACACATAAATCAAATCATCATTTCACAATAAGCACAACCTTTCTTTCCAACAATGTATACATTAAGTCATCACGCTTAAAAGCCGATTTCAGTACAATCATTTGGAAATATACTTGCCAATAGTTTCAATATAACTTTCAAGAAGTTAAGTGTAAAAATACTGAAAATCATAAAAAGGCCCCTCGGGCAAAACATATTTCATAAGTTCAGAGTGAAAGTGGTAAAATCATAAGTAGCCCCTCGGGCGAAAACATGTATCAGAACCTGCCCCTCGGGCATACCTCACAGTCACTCATAATCAGCCCCTCGGGCATACCTCACAGTCACTCATA
>ML408661.1:53551-76651 GCA_005239525.1 Nicotiana knightiana
GGAGGGGCTCCTTCAGCCCAAGCGCTAATATCAAGCCACCTCGTGGCGTATCATATCCTCACAAATCAGGCCCTCGGCCTCACTCCGTCAGAACCTCTCAAAAGCCCCTCGGGCGTATCAGTAAAATGGGGTACTCGACCCAAAATATCATTTTATATCTCAAAATAGTGTAAATAAGGCTGGGTTTCAAAAATAGTTAAGCACAACATGACTGAGTATAAATCATACATCAACAGTGAATAAATAGCAGTAAAAAGCCCCCACAGGGTCTAAACAAGTCGGCATGAGGCCCCAAACATGGCTTATATCCCAAATATAGCAATAGTCTTTAGAACACAATTTAACATATGATTTAGAGTAAAATACGCAACTCAATAGTTGCCGTGGAGAGGACCAAGTACAATCCAAAAATCAGTGTGCGCCACATGCTCGTCATCCGACATGTGCGCCATTCTAAAAATAATGAGAAATATGGAGTTCGGGGTTTCATACCCTCAAGACAAGATTTATAGCCATTACTTACCTCTACTAGGCCACAATACTAATCTGCGATGCTCTTGCCCCTCAAATTGGCTCCAGATTGCTCCGAATCTAACCAAAACCAGATTAGCATCATCAATATACACTGAAGGAACACAACCCAATCGAAAACTATCAATTTAGACATGATTCTCAAAATTTGGCCAAACTCGAGCCCCGATCCCACATCTCGGAATCCGATAAAAATTACATCACAAGAACCCTTATCCTTCCACGAGTCCATACATACCAAGAACATCAAAATCAGACCACAATTTCCTACTCAAATTACCAAAAGAAATTTCCAAATTTTTCCACCCATTTTTACCAAATTCTCTACTTAATTCCTCAAATTGCATGGTGAAAATCAAGACAAATTCATGAAATTAAACCAAAAATGATTGAAGAACACTTACCACAAGAATCCCACTGAAAATATCAACCAAAATATCCTTCCCTCGAGCTCTCAAATGGAAAAATGAGTTATGGCCAAGAACCCCCGAAATTAGAACTTAAACTGTCTGCCCAGACTTTTACTTAGTGCGATCGCGGAAAAAGGCACGTGATCGCGAGGAACAAAATGCTGCCCAGCCAAACTAACCTTATGCGATCGCAGAAACACCTATGCGATCGCGGAAGACAACTCCTCAAAGAAATGCGATCGCGACCAGCTCTATGTGATCACATAGAGCAATTTCATCAGCTCATTGCCACACGCGCCCACACTGTGCGATCGCATCAAGCCTCACGCGACCGCACTGTTCTGCCTCCTCCTACTACGCGATCGCGTACAATACATTACGATCGCATAACAGAATTTCTACTGGCTCACCAACCAACCTATGCGATCGCAGTCTCACCATTGCGATCGCATACAAGGAAACCAGACCAAGAAAATACAGCAGCAACAACAGTCCTTTTAAGGCCAAACACACTCCGTTAACCACCCGAAACACATCCGAGGCCCCCGGAACCTCAACCAATCCTACCAACACATCCCATAACATCATTCAATCTTAGTCGAGCCTTCAAAACACCAAAAACGACGCAAAAACACCAAAATTACATCAAATTCAAGCCTATGAACTTTGAAACTTCTAAATTTCGCCGATGATGCCGAAACCAACCAAAACACCTCCGATTGACCTAAAAATTTTCACACATATCCAAAATGACATTACAAACCTGTTCCAACTTCCGAAATTCCATTCCGACCCAGATAGCCTATTTTCCACTGCCAACCGAAAATCGCCAAAAACTAACTTTTGCCAATTCAAGCCTAATTCTATTCCGGACATCAAAAATTCATTCCAAACACACTCCTAAGTCCTAAATCACCTAACAAAGCTATCCGAGCCATAAAATCCGCATTCTGAGGTCGTTTACCAATAGGTCAACTTCCAGTTGACTTTTCCACTATTGAACTAAGTTAAGAGACTAAGTGTCTCATTTATCACCACGACCACTCCTATCCCAAACCAACCGACCCAACACACATAAATGAAGCTGAACCACGTATAATGAAGTAGAAACGGAGGAAAACAGGGTTAAACTCTCGGAACGACCGGCTGGGTCGTTACATCAGATTCATTAAAAATAGCACACATATAATAGGCATGGGTTGAAACTTAAAGTTAAAACATGTTCAGGTACTGCAGGACTGATTTTAGAGGAAAACAAGAAAAAACATCATAGAAGTGCAGGATATAGTGAAGAACACATATTAATCCAACATAAACTAAAAGCAAGCTGGAATCTATCACATGTACTAAAAATGCACTCAACAATCAAAGGTCATAGATTTACAGGGGAAGTATAGAATAATATCATGGCAGTGCATTATAGAGATTCACAACTAAACAAAGGAAATAAGTCATGCTCAGAGAATTTAAACGTCTTTAATACCTAGAATGCATATAGATATACAGAAGAAACATAATTAATACTGCAAGAGTTAAAGGCACCAACCAGTAGCAAAATTAAACGAGCAAAAGAACAATAAGTTTAGAATACTGGTAGCAAAAACCCCAGGTCTCCGATGCTTCAGAGTTCACAAGAGCCTCATAAGGGCCCCGAGCAGTGCTTGCACCGGAGGAGGTTGATAATATCATGGCCTTGGATTTCAACCGGCCAAAGAGCCAAGTGTTTCATAGAAGATGAACAAGTGGGGAAAATATATTGAGTGCAATAGTAGTGATAACTAGGTCTGTTTAGGGGGATTAGGAAGGGGTTCTTATAGTGTTCAATTAACCAAAATGAAAAAAGGAAAACATCAACCGAATCACAAACAATAAGGAAAGAATAACATGAAAAATCGATTTTGAACCGATTAGGAGAAAACCAAACAAACCCTAGTTTACAGAAATAAAAAATTGGCCGAGGATCTTGGCGAATCGGACCCATATAGCCTTGCTATAAACATTATAGACGAAATATCATCTTGATCTTAACGATTGAAGTTGATTCCCCTTGATTCGAAGATTTTTACTTCCAAAATAGAGAAAGTACTATGCAATACCATAAAGAGGCAACCAGTAGCAAAGGAACACAAGTATGGTAAGCAAATAATGAGTGCATCCCAATGTTAACGGGATTAGGAGAGGGATTGGAAGGGCGGAGATTAGGGTTCTTCAGAGAAGAGGGGGGAGATTGAGAGGTTCAAAAGACGGCGGAATGGGGGAAATAGTCTCTAAGGTTATGGGTTTACTGGATTTAAAACGGGAGATTGTTTGTGAGCCGTTGATCTTAAAAGGGAGATGGGGTGGGTATTGCGTGGTGGGTTGCTGGTATTGGGATAGGGGTTATTGGTCTAGAGTTTTAGGGTGTGGGCTGGTGAATTGGGTCAGAAATTTGGCATGTTTTAGGCCAGATTTTAAAATATAAGAAATTAAAGAAAAAATAATTTAATAAAATAGCTCAAAAATAAATATAAAAATACTATTAATTCAATTTAGTAATTTAAAACAATAGTAAAAGATTATAAAAATGTAAAAAATATTTTGACCTTGAATAGAATGACAAATGCAATATGTCACACCTCCTTTTTCACTACCCCGGGATTAATGAAAGGGTGATAAGAGAGTTTTTTCACTTTAAGTAACATTATTCGGATTTGGAATTTATTTTATTTCAGAGTCGCCACCCGAATTTTTGACGACGTTCCGAAATACCGTTTATTGAAATCCCAAATCGAGGAAATTTTTGACTCTGTTTTAAAAATGTCTGCGAACCAGAAATCTAAGTAAGGAATTTTTTTAACCCAGGAGAAGGTGTTAGACACTCCCGAATTCCGTGGTTCTAGCACGGTTGCTTAACTATTAATATTTGGCCTAATTATCTAATTATTTACATATTTTAAACCGATTGTGCTTTTTAGACTTTTTCACTTTTTAGCCGCTTTTAATATTTATGGATTATTCTGAAACAAGTCACGATGGCGTGCACTTGTCATTTTTGGACACATTGTAACCGCGCCACATGAAATGCACCCACGATTACAATATGTGATTTTTATTATAGTTTGAAGTTAAACTTGGGGACATGAGTTGCCACACCCGAGTGTAGATTATATAGTCAAGACTATGGTCATGACGATTTTAAAATGCCTATTTGAGGCGATATTCAATTATTCTCGAAGTTTTGGAATTTTTTATCTAAAAGAGGTATTTTTAACTTATGGGATATGTATATAAACCAATTTGGATATTTATGAATTTATCTTAGAACAAGTCACGATGGCGTGCACTTGTTTTTTCTTAACACATCATGACCACGTCACATGAAATACATCCGTGATTGCTACGTGCTTATTTGCACTACAGAACTAATATGTTGTTTAACCAAATACAATACATCATGGATTAGTGGCCCATTTAACATTATGGACATACTTCAACCCAACAAATATAAACAGACTATGAAATAATTAGCCCTTTTTAAAAAACTAACCAACTTGTTAAGCCCCATTCACATAGTGTGCCATTAATTTAATGATTTAATTAAAAATATGGTCTTAATTGAAGAATTTTGGATCAGAAGAGAGTTTAACAAATGAAGGAATTTAAACGCATCCTAGACAAAGAATTAGACACAGATAAAGTCAATTCTGAGAAAGGCAGTATCTGCTCGTGCAAGGTTATGAGAAGGAATATACATTTGTTTCAATGTTAATCAATCCATAACAGAACCAATTAACTGCTTTGCTTTCACAAGATCTAAACCTGTCACAAGATTCATCTCAATAGAATTCTACTTTAGGAGGAAACTTTGGAAAAATAACATGATACAACACCACTGGTAGTTGACCAAACAAGGCTATGAACAAATACTTCATATGACAACAAAGACCATAATGAGAAAACATAAATACGACAGAGTAGGCTATGAATAAATGCCTTTGTTACTTAGATATTGATATTCAAACATCATCAATTATCTAAACCCGAGAGATCTTAAATGGCTCCTATTATATTTCGCCAGACATAGAGAAAACTCAATATTAAAGAGAAAGATGAGATAAACCTGAAATTAGATCTTTCCGATTAACTGAGTTGTGGCAAATACACGGACTGAAACGAAGTAACAATTACAGCCGAAAATTGACATAGCTTCAAATGAAATCAGTACAAATCGAACAAGAATTTCGGACTTAAACCTCCAAAGGAAACCTCCACACGACTCAAACTCAAAAACGGCTCCAAAGTTCCATTAAACTCCATGTTTCAGAAACCCAGAATCGAATCAAGAATGAAGAAGACGAAGGATTTTTGTATTGTTTTCGATTTTCTGAAATCAAAACTCAAAATAAAAAAAATATTTAAGAGTGACAAGAAAATTTTGGTTCTCGAATTATATTTGTGTGTTTTACGTTAATTGAGTCTGAAGAAGTGGAAAAGAAAGGGGAGGAGATTCAAGGGTTAAGGGTGAGAGAATTTGGGGTCATAGGCGGCAGATTTGTCTCTTCGTGTGTCTTCCGACGACGGCGGCCGATGGTGTTAGGGACTAGCGTGTGCGCTACTTCAGGTGGGTGTTTGTTTTTCGTTGCTGGAGTTACGACTGTTTGGTTTTGAGAGGAGGGAGTTGGCCATGGCTGGCTGGTGATGAGACCTGATCGGAGAAGGAGCTCGAGGGAGGCGTCTGTTCTCTAGGTGTGTGAGCAAAAATAGGGAAGTCTCTATGTTGAAGGTGAGAAAGGAAGAAGAAGACTAGAAGGGGCCAAAGGCGCTTGGGGGGGGGGGTCTATTTTTGTATCTAATTAGGTCTAGGTCTAGATTTTAGGAAAGTGGGATTTTTAAAGAGAGGGTATTTGGTTGGGCCTGGGATTTTGGGCCCTAAAATTGGGTCAATTTGAAATAAAAGACCAAATTTTATCTTTCAAAAATAGCCATTTTGCTACTAATTAAATTTGTTTTTACCAAAACGACCTAATTAACATTTTAACTAATTAATTAAAGCTAATGTATATTTTTTGGTGATTTTCATGTATCAATCTAACAATTAAAGAATAATTAATTCCTAAAAATACAAATTAAACCTAAGATGGCATGAAATCAAAATGTGACAATTTTTATGATTTTTCTGTGATTTTGAAGTATTAAACATCCATGCCATGCAACTAATAAAGAAAAGTTCCTAAAATTCATTAAAAGTTATTTTTTGATTATTTTAGGAGTAATTTCCATGCGGGGCAAAAATTGGGTGTTCACAGCTGCCCCTATTTGCTCGAGAACATGAGGAGTTTTCGGGCAAAGATAAAGTGAGCAATTACGAGCAATTTTTTCCCGGTTGGTACTCCATTTAGAAGAATTTTGAAAAAGTTTTGACCGAACCTTGCTTCAGAGGTTGCCTACATATCCTTGGCTATAAAAGAATTAGGTCAGTATAGTTCTGGAAGTTTTGGAAGCTAGGACTACCGGAAAGCTGTGATTTCACTGTTGTTGCAGCTGCTTACTGCTTGCTGAGCTCCTTATTACACCAAAATCAAAATGAAAAAAGACTAAACTAAACCTATCAACTACGAGTTACAAGATTCCTATCTATGAGTCTTCTGAAGCTTGATCTTGAGTCTTGGCTGCTTCTTTATACAGACTTCGATCTGAATCTTGAGGCTTGTTAGTTATAGGTGCTGGTTCAATCTTCTTCAGCTGTTTGGATCAAGAATGGACATGCATAGCTTGTGACTTCAATCTGTCTCGAGCAGTCCACTTCTTTTCCGCTTCTATACTTTGGGGTTCAACTCTTTTTTTTTTTTCTTTCTGAATTGAGACATCTTCTTTTGGTCGTCTCGAATCCATTGTCCTAAATTGTAATCTGCGCAAAATAAAAAACAAATGAACGAAATTTCCTGCCCTAGTTTTCACCAGAAAAATTTCGCGAGTTATTGTAATAAAATCTATGCTACTTTATTATTGAAAGCAATGAAAAGCCGGTAATTGTGTACCCTGAGTGAATGCAGACTAGGGGTGGATACCCTATATCTCAAAGAAAGATCAACTAGGGGTTGGAGACCCTATGTTGCAAAATAAAATTAACTAGGGCTTGTATACCCTATGTTGGAAAAGAAATCAATTAGGGAATGTATACCCTTAATTAGAAAAGAAAACATCAATTAAGGAATGTATAACATTAATTTGGCATCGACTAGGGAGCGTGTACACCCATGTCAGGAAAAGAAAATTAATTAGGTAATGTATACCCTTAATTGGAAAAGAAAACATCAATTAGGGAATGTATACCCTTAATTGGAACAGAAAAATATCAATTAGGGAATGTATACCCTTAATTGGAAAACAAAGCATCAATTAGGGAATGTATACCCTTAATTGGAAAAGAAAACATCAATTAGGGAATGCATACCCTTAATTGGAAAAGAAAACATCAATTAAGGAATGTATACCCTTAATTGGAAAAGAAAAACATCAATTAGGGAATGTATACCCTTAATTGGAAAAGAAAACATCAATTAAGGAATGTATACCCTTAATTGGAAAAGAAAAACATCAATTAGGGAATGTATACCCTTAATTGAAAAAAAAATATCAATTAGGGAATGTATACCCTTAATTGAAAAAAAAACATCAATAAGGGAATGTATACCCTTAATTGGCATCGACTATGGAACGTGTACATCCATGCCGGGAAAAGAAAATCAGTTAGGGAATGTATACCCTTGATTGGAAAAGAAAAACATCAATTAGGGAATGTATACCCTTAATTGGAAAAGCAAAACATCAGTTAGGGAATGTATACCCTTAACTGGAAAAGCAAAACATCAATTAGGGAATGTATACCCTTAATTGGAAAAGCAAAACATCAATTAGGGAATGTATACCCTTAATTGCAAAAGAAAACATCAACTAGGGAATGTATACCCTTAATTGGAAAAGAAAGCATCAATTAGGAAATGTGCACCCTTAATTGGAAAAGAAAGCATCAATTAGGGAATGTATACCCTTAATTGGCATCGACTAGGGAGCGTGTACACCCATGTCGGGAAAAGAAAATCAATTAGGGAATGTATACCCTTAATTGGAAAAGCAAAACATCAATTAGGGAATGTATACCCTTAATTGCAAAAGAAAACATCAACTAGGGAATGTATACCCTTAATTGGAAAAGAAAGCATCAATTAGGAAATGTGCACCCTTAATTGGAAAAGAAAGCATCAATTAGGGAATGTATACCCTTAATTGGCATCGACTAGGGAGCGTGTACACCTATGTCGGGAAAAGAAAATCAATTAAGGAATGTATACCCTTAATTGGAAAAGAAAAACATCAAGTAGGGAATGTATACCCTTAATTGGAAAAGCAAAACATCAGTTAGGGAATGTATACCCTTAACTGGAAAAGCAAAACATCAATTAGGGAATGTATACCCTTAATTGGCAAAGGAAACATCAATTAGGGAATGTATACCCTTAATTGGCATTGACTAGGGAGCGTGTAAACCCATGCCGGGAAAAGAAAATCAATTAGGGAATGTATACCCTTAATTGGAAAAGAAAAACATCAACTAGGGAATGTATACCCTTAATTGGAAAAGCAAAACATCAGTTAGGGAATGTATACCCTTAACTGGAAAAGCAAAACATCAATTAGGGAATGTATACCCTTAATTGGAAAAGAAATCATCAATTAGGGAATGTATACCCTTAATTGACATCGACTAGGGAGCGTGTACACCCATGTCGGGAAAATGTGTAGTTGGGGATTGGAGGCCCCATACTACTTTGAGTCATTTTCAACTTCAATTCTTCTCTCTCTTTTTTTTTCTCTTTTATTTCTTTCTTCTTCTTTTTTTTCATTTTTTTTTAATTTTTTATGCATGCGGAAAAATATTTTTGGAGGAAACTTCCCTTTATTTGGAGTCAATGCTGTAGAGCTCCTTCTAGATCTTGCGCAATTCCTTTTGCTTGCACCTGCTTTTTGCACGGTTGCTTTTGAGTTGCACCTGTTTCATATTTTCAAATAAAGAATAATTTTTTAGTTTGAAATGGTGGTTGGTTTTGCGGCCTTGATTATTTCAAGCTGCTTGATCTCAGCCTCGTTGACGAAGATCTCAGTCGATTGCTTGTTTGCTGGGGATTTGGTTTCGTTTCCAAACCCAGGTGTAACGGCCCGACCGGTGGTTTTGATCTCTAGTACGCCGTTCAGCGGTTTGAGGCCCTGAGCAGCTTTGTTTCAGGTGTTATGACTTGTAGGTGTGGTCGGAATTGAATTTCGGGAAGTTTAGAGTTGATTTGGAAAGAAAATTCTCATTTCAGAAGCCTTAAATGGGAGAAACCAACTAAGATTGGAATTTTGAGTAAATGACCTCCGAATCAAGATTTGAAGGTTGATTCATGTTCGTATGATGATTTCGGACTTGGGCGTATGTCCGGACCGGGTTTTGGATAACCCGAGAGCGTTTCAGCGAATATTGTGGAAGTCAGCATTTTGAAGAATTTCATAAATTTGGGCTTGAAGTGCATTTCAGTGTTGTTGATGTCCATTTGGGATTCCGAGTCTGGGGATAACTTCGTATGGTGATTCTGGAGTTGGGAGAGCGATCGGAAGTGAATTTGGATGTCTGTAGATCATTTTGAAGTCATTTGGCTAAAGATAGAAATTTGAAAGTTTTTGAGAAATCCGACCGGAAGTGGAAGTTTTGATATTGAGGTCGGAATGCGATTCTGAAATTTGGAGCAGGTCCGTAATGTTGAATATGACTTGTGCGCAAAATTTGAGGTCAATCGGACGTGATTTGATAGGTTTCGGCATTGGGTATAGAAGATAGAAATTTCTAAGTTCATAAAGTTGGGATTTGAGTGCGATTCGTGGTTTCGATGTTGTTTGATGTGATTTGAGGCCTCGAGCAAGTCCACATTATGTTTTGGAACATGTTGGTATAATTGGACAGCGTCCCGGGGGCCTCGGGTGGATTCCAGGTGATTAACAGATCAAGTTGAGAGTTTGAAGAAGGCTGGAATTGGTGTCACCTGGTGTGATCCGCACCTGCGAGGATTTGGCCGCAGGTGCGGCTTTGGCGCCACAGGTGCGAGAGTGGGCAGGCTTGGCCGGGATCGCAGGTGCGATGGAATTTCCGCACCTGCGAAGCCGCAGGTGCGGACAATGGGGCGCATGTCCGATTTTGGGCTGGAGTTGAGAAAGCCGCAGGTGCAGGAGATTGGTCGCACCTGGGGGAGCGCAGGTAGGACCGCAGGTGCTGAAATCGTCCTGGGTAGAATGTTTTAAAACAAGGATTTGGGTTCATTTGTCTTCATTTCTTCATGGGCTTAGGCGATTTTTGGAGGCTTCAAAGAGAGGATTCCTTCATGCAATGTCAAGGTAAGTGACTCCTTCATGCTTCTAAGTTAAATACAAGATTATATGAATGGATTAGGCATGAAAATTGGTAGGAATTTGGGAAATATTGAAGAAACCTGGAAAATGGAAAATTAGATTTTAGCCACGAATTGAGCATGAATATTTGAGTAAATTGTATATTTGAGTTACTAAGGCTATGGATAGAATATATCTTCGAGAAATTTCGAATTCCGGGCACGTGGGCTCGAGGGCATTTTTGTCATTTCACTAAGCGAGGTTGGGAAATTATATAATTTGGAATTGTTGCAAATATTAGAGTATATTTTCATTGCTTTGCCGTTATGTGGTAGTTTCGGAGCGTTGTGCATCCGTTGGAGTCGTCGGAAGGGCTTGGAAGCCGGTTATGGAATCTCGGAACGAGGTAAGTCTCCTTTCTAACTTTGTGAGGGGGAATCGTCCCCCTAGGTGAATTAATTAAGTATATGCTATTATCTTCGGGAGCTACGTACGCACAAGGTGACAGGAGTCCGTGTGTAGCTACTAGTATGCCTTGTCCGGGTAGTCTAGGACCCACTAGCATGCCTTGTGTGTTGTACTTTGTGACCCTGCCTGTAATATTGAACTGCTAATGTAATCGAAATCGTAAAATATCTAAAGAAGAGTAGAGTTTTCTTAATCATTTAGGAAGAGAATTGATTCCTCTGTGGATAATTGTGTTCCTGATAAGGTTATATTATTGAATATTATTAAACTTGGCAAATGAGTTTCAAAACAAAGATTTAAAAGCAATTTTTCATGTTCCATTAAGAAGAATTTTACCATTTTCCTGAGTAACTACTTCTTGATAAAAATGCGGAATTATTCTGTGAATATGTGTACATATGAGCACCTGAGTCGCAGGTATGATTCACGAGTAGGCTATCCTTATTATTTTTATGTTGACCGCGTTGCATGATCGATTCGCGAGCGGGGAAAAATAGATGCATCTATGGTTCGAGCCGTTCGACCCTTCGGCAGTGCACAGTTTATTATTGTTGGTCCGCGCCGTTTGACCCTCAGCATTGCTTGCGCATGATATTTACTACATAGTTGCTATGATTTTGCCTGATTACTGGCCTGAAATATTAAGTTATCAATTGAAATGACAGAGATTTAAAGTTATTAAAATGATTTTGGAAGAAGTTGTTACTTCCCGTCGATTTATTGTTGTTTGATTAAATCACCCATGTTGATTAATTGTATTAATATGACGAAGATATAAAGTGTTAAATGTGAATGGAGTTGAAAATATTTATTCCTGATTTTTAATAAATTGCCAGATAATCATGCTTAGTGTCATACTTAAATATTCTAAATTTACCTTTAGTAAGTGTCTAATTTGACCTCTCGTCACTACCTCTCTGAGTTAGGCGGGTGACTTACTGAGTACACGATGTTTTTGTACTCATGCTATACTTGCTTTGCATTTTATTGCACAGGTACTTTCATAGCAATGTGGAGGATTCGGAGACTTAGAAGAGCTGCACCATCCGGAGGTAATCCGCAACTGACAAAGTCTCCCTCGTACTGTATTTATTTTTATTTTAAAATTCCTTGTCCAACTTGTATTTCGGACAAGCTTTGTAATGATTGTATAAGAAATTGCTTATGTACTTGTGACACTAGGTTCTGGGATGTGTTGGGATATATTTGCTTAAGTGTAATCTTTAAACCATTGTTTTTTTCTTAACAGATTTTTATTTGGTTAATATGTAATAAAGTGAAAGAAAATATTTTTCATAAATGTTAAAACCGGAAATTTATTTCAATTAATTAATAATTTGGCTTGCCTGACAGTGATGTCCGGCGCCATCATGACCTTAGGGATTTTGGGTCGTGACAACATGGTATCAGAGCGCTAGGTTCCCGTAGGTCTCGCGAGTCATGAGCAAGTCTAGTAGAGTCCTGCGGATCGGTACAGAGACGTCTGTACTTATCTTCAAGAGGCTACAGGGCTGTTAGGAGTACTTCCCTTCTTGATTTCCTCATCGTGCGATTTGATTCCTTTGAGGCTTATGCCTATGTTTATTCCTACTCAATCTTACGCATCGCGAATCACTTGCTATGAATCAGGGATTTGAGGAGTTGAATGCTGCTACAGATGTAATTCGAGATGTTTCCATGTATAATTGGTTGGGCCTGTTGTTATGGCCCTGCAAAAGAATAATATGTTGTTTCAGCTCAGTAGCTATGTTTCTGAGAGCGTTAAGGCTATGCTCAGGTAGTGATGATGCTTGCGATTAGTTATCGTGTGATGTCGATGTGATGATAGAATGCTTGCCCGTATGTTGAGGATGGCGAATGTTTTGAAGGGAGGTCTTCTCAAAGTTTGATTTCGAGATTTCGGTATTTTAGTTCCGGCAGAGGGGAGGCATTTGGATTATGAATGGTCCGGTTGGGGTTGATAAGTAGTAAGACTTGGTGTCTTCAAGTGAGGTGGGATATGCACTTGTGACATGAAGTCGTCGTCATTGATTGAATGGAATGTGTTAGTTTGTCGGTGCTATGGTTTCTTTGGTTGCGTGGGGTTAGAGTATTGAGGAGGAGTATTGAAGAATGAAGGGGGAAGAGACCGCGAGGTGTGGGTTCAGTACCGGATAAGTGTTGATAATGAAGTCAGCTAGAGAAAGATGATCTTCGGAGAATTTGAAGTCGCGGTGATCTGCTGGGTTAAGAGCTATAGAGAATGGTCCTGGATATAGGCTATACGGTGGTTCCAATTCTAGGAGGCCAGGTGTAAGAAGCGGAAGTCGAGCAGTCGCAAAGTATGGGAGCGGCAGCCTATCTTGGAATTTGAAGATATTGTCGCGCATTTAATGGATGTCCATGAGGAGCGGATGAACTAGTAAGTTGGTAAATGAAGCAGGGCGTAGGATGGGGTATTGAAGTCGTAGAGAGCGTGCATTCCAGCGTCGTTGGAAGGTGTCCGTGGGTGATTTCCACAGGTGGGTTATCTTCTGTGAATAGGTTAGCGATGGCGGGGTTGGCAGGTCTCGGTGAGGGGTTTTAGTGGCTATTCGGTAGGAGGCAGAATGTGTGAATGATGCTAGAGAGTTTGAGTATCTAGGGAGTGCTGGAAAGAGAATTTGGAGGGATTGGACGGATTGGTCGAGCAAGATCGTGTTATCAAAGGAGAAAGGATATCAGCAGGGTCTAAAGTGGTGCAAGGAGTAGCTTTGGGCTAAGTGGGGGAGTCCCACCATCTGCAGTTGGGTTGTAGGGTTGTCTTCTCATAGGGTCGCGGATTGTCAGCGTGTTGACACGTTATTTCAGCTAAGGGAAAGGAGTAAAATGGCGATTGTGCGTGGAACTGGAGGAATGTGTGAAAGGTTGGCCCTGTCGGATCAGGGTTAGGCTTTGGAAGATTCAAAATTTTGCTTAAGGCATAGGTGAGTTGTCAGGGTAGTGACTCAGTCGCATGTTTCCTTGAAGGGGTGTTCATGTGCTAGAAGAGCCTTGAAGTTGAATGTATTCGGGTCCAGCCAGAGTGGGTGACTCTCAATAGCGGTCCTAGTGAGTTCAAAAGACAAGAATGCGACATTTAAGGGTTTCAGGCAGCAGTATGATCGAGAATCGAGCTTTTGCAGAGTAATTTCTGAGAAAAAGGAAGATGGTTGGAATGTTCTATGATATGTTTCAGCATGCAGGATAGTGTTGGAGGAGTGAGAGAAATAAACTCCGGATTGTAGAAAGATTATCAGGAGGGTATGAGATAGGTTGCGGGACTTAGGCAGCATAGTCTCGTGAATCAAGGTCACTCGGGAGGAGTGAGGGTTGGGTTTGCTATGAGTTGGAGGAAGTTTCTATTATTCCTAAGGCAATTATAGATGATTAAAAGCAAATATATTGATTAGCCATGGTTGAAATGGCACATTTTCGTCAGTGATCAGTTCCTTTGATGTGTTTAAGCTACGCAAGTGGTTTGTGCCAGTGTGTGCGAGGCTTGTCGGCCGTCGTAACGGATTTCATGTGGGAGCACTTGAGTGCTATGGCCTGTCAGGTGTGGGCGGATCTTGGAACGGTTATGGTGGTATAGACTACTACTTAAAGATTTGCATATTGGGTGCTTGTGGTAATTCACTCGTGTGTTGAGTTGGTACTCTTGAATTGAGTTAAGTAAAAGGTTTCTATATGATGAAGTGTTCACCCTATTGGTGGTTCAGAAGTGATGATGGAATTCTTGCGTTACCTCATATTGGCATGTTAGGTGCGGTAAGCAGTATGTAACTGGGAGTAAGAATCAAGATCGCGGTTCGGTGTTTATAAGGATGTCATTAGCTCGGAAGAGCAAGAAAAAGTGATTTGAAAGTTCAGAGTAAGCGGGTGTTACCTTCAGTGTCACCTGAGATGGATATTCGGTGGAAGAGGATCTGTACCCTGGTTATCGGTTCTTGATTTGTCAAACAATGTAGTATGGCCAGAAGTGGATGGGCAGACTTGTTGTCTTGTGAGGAAGGTTGTGGAAGCGTGACCGCGAAAAGATTGTATAAAGTGTGACATGTAGTCACTTGATGGATTGAAGATTTGGACTGAGTATAAAGAAGTGCAATATTGTTATTAGAGAATCTATGCCTGGAGGGCATTCGGTTCGGTTGATTATGGATTATGGGGTGTTTGTCCCGGTTGTCACACCTCCCTTTTCCACCCCTAGGATAATGAATGGGTAATAAGGGAGTTTTTCCAATTAAAGTGACATTATTCGGATTTGGGATTTATTTTAGTTTCAGAGTCGCCACCCGAATTTTTTACGGTGTTCCGGGACACCATTTATTTATTGAAATCCCAAACCGAGGAAATTTTTGACTCTGTTTAAAATGTGTGCGAACCAGAAATCCGGATAAGGAATTCTGTTAACCCGGGAGAAGGTGTTAGGCATTCCCGAGTTCCTTGGTTCTAGCACGGTCGCTTAACTATTAATATTTAGCCTAAATTATATGATTATTTACATATTTTGCCCATTGTGCATTTAGCCTTTTTAATTTTAGACCGCTTTAATATTTATGGATTTATCTTGAAACAAGTCACGATGATGTGCACTTGCTTGTTTTTTGGACACATTATAACTACGCCACATGAAATGCACCCGCAATTACAACATGTGATTTTTATTATAATTTTGAGTTAGAGTCGGGGAGCATGAGTTGCAAACCCGAGCGTAGATCACGTAATCATGACTATGGTCACGATGATTTATTATCACATATCTAAAGAAAACTATTATTTTCATGAGTTGTTTATTTTTTCCTAAGGTTTGAGATTATCGAAGGCAAAGAATTTATGGATGTGGAGTTACTGAAAGTCAAAAATAGTTTAGCCATTTAGAGTATTGACAAGTTAACCACATATTAAAGGTGTTTACGACTTACTACTATATCTTTGATATTATGAGGCATTTATCTATTAAGGAGGAGCAAGCCAATTCTTAATCTACTGATTGAAATTATTGGGCCTTGAAAATTAAACTTGTTCGGCCCATGTACCCTTTGTTAAAATTAATTCCTTTAAACCAAAACATACGGTCATCCTAAAAACAAAGCCCAAAATTCACATGTCCCATTAGCAAACCAACAATCCTTGGAAATTCAATCACTGAATCAACCGAAAAGGAAATGGCACAAATTACACACAATGTTTTTTGGGAACAAACTAATCAATTCATAAAGCATGTGCCATGATTATCAAAATTAACAACCACAATAAATTTGAAAGTACCGAAGCAAAACATATATTAATAAATAAAGAGATGAATTAAAATTGAACCTTCATATGGAATATGATCCCCAATGTGCACAACAAGAAACACAGCTTCGAAAATTTCAAATGAGCTCATAAATCAGAATCGTGGACTGGAATCGAAGGCCTCGAACGGGAACCTCGCGAATGAACACAGACCTCACCGGAGCTTTCGCCAGTGACTACGAACTCAACTTTGGAGCTGCTGATTTGGTGCGAAAGGGGACTGTTTCCTTGAGCTTTCAGCTCATTTCTTACGGTGTTTATTGGGCTGTTTGAGGCTTACGGTTTGAGGTGGTTTAGTGGAGGTTTTAAAGCTGCATTTTCATGGATGTTGGACGAGGTTTTATGGCTAAAGCTATGATGGTTTTTGGGACGAGGTTCAGCTGCGTTTTTTGGCTGGGTTCGGTCGAGTTTCAGGTGATGACTTCGGGTGATGATTTGGCTGCTTCAATGGTGTTCATGGATGGACGTTCTATGGTGGTATTGGGGTGATTAGGGTGTGTTTGGAGAAGATGAAGAAGGGTGGTGAAGGAGGGGGAGCTGTTGTTGGGTCTCCTCTTTATCTCTCAAAATGAGAGAAATCCCATGGAGTTTGGCGTGAGAGGAGGGAGGAGGTCCGACGGAAGCTGCTATTTTTTTTTCTATGGTAGCTGGCTTGGGAAATTTAGAGGCTGCCGTTTTTTGTCTTTATCTTAGGAAGGAGGAGGGGATTTCTAATTAGGTCTCCCTTTTTAGCCTCATTAGGTCTAGATTATATAGAGGAGGGGATTAGGGTTTTCATGTGGGGAATTTGGTTGGGCTTGGGATTTTGGGCCCTCAAATTAGGCCAATTTGAAACAAGGGCAAATTTTATCTTTCAAAAATAGTCATCTGACTACTAATTAAATTTATTTTATCAAAACGACCTAATTAACATTTTAACTAATTAAATAAACTAATTGATTAAGCTAATGTATATTTTTTGTGACTTTTTATATTAATCTATTAATTAAAGGGTAATTAATTTCTAAAAATGCGAATTAAGCCTAAGATTACATGCAATGAAAAATGTGACAATTTTCATGAATTTTTATGATTTTAAAAAATATTAAACTTGAATGAAATGCAACTAAATAAAGAGAAATTCCTAAAATTCATTAAAAGTTAATTTTTTGATTTTTTTTAGGAGTAATTTCCATGCCGGGCAAAAATTGGGTGTTCGCAGTTGCCCCTCTTTTCTCGAGAACATGAAGGGTTTTCGGAAAAAGATAAAGTGAGCAACCACGAGCATTTTTTGCCCGTTTGGTACTCCATTTGGAAGCATTTTGAAAAAGGTTTGACCGAACCTTGCTTCGGAGGTTGCCTACATATCCCTGGCTATAAAGGAATCATGTTAGTGTAGTTCTGGAAGTTTTGGAGTGATGAGTTCGAGAGTCGAGCGAGGTTCCATTCCGTCGAGGTTCCGGTCCGCGGTCCCATTATTACATCAAAATCAAAAAGAAAAGACGAACTAAGCCTATCAGCTACGAGTTACAAGATTCCTATCTATGAGTCTTCTGAAGCTTGATCTTGAGTCTCTGCTGCTTCTTTATACAGACTCCGATCTGAATCTTGATGCTTGTTCGTTGTAGGTGTTGGTCAAATCTTCTTCAGCTTTTCAGATCAAGGCAGGATATACAGAACGGATGACTTCAATCTCGTCCTGAATGGTCCACGTCTTTCCTGCTTCTGCACTTTGGGGGTTCAACTCTTTTCTTTTTCTTCCTTTATTTTATTCTGAATTGAGACGTCTTCTTTTGGTCGTCTTGAATCCATTTTCCTAAAAATGCAATCTGCACAAAATCAAAGCAAACGAACAAAATTTTCTGCCCCAATTTTCACTAGGAAAATTTCGTGAGTTAAAAATCTATGCTACTTTATTATTGAAAGCAGTGAAAAGCCGGGAATGGTGCACCCGGAGTTATTGTAGACTAGGGGTGGATACCCTATGCCTAAAAATTAAAATCAACCAGGGATTGGAGACCTTATGTTGGAAGAGAATTGACAGGTTATGTCGTCGTCAAGAAAAGGATCACCAGGTTATGCCGGTGTCTGGGGAAGGATCAACGGGTTGTGCCATTGTCAAGAAAGATATTACCAGGTTATGCCGGTGTCTGGGAAAAGGTCAACAAGTTATGTTGTTGCCTGAAAAAGAGATCATTGGGTTATGCCAGTGTCAGGAATTGATCAACAGGTTATGTTGTTGTCAAGAAAAAGATCACCAGGTTATGCCGGTGTTTGGAAAGGTCAACAGGTTATGATGTCGCCTGAAAAAGAGATCACTAGGTTATGCCAGTGTCTGGAGATGATCAACAGGTTATGTTGTTGTCAAGCAAAGATCACCAGGTTATGCCGGTGACTGGAAAGGCCAACAGGTTATGCTGTTGCCTGAAAAAGAGATCACTGGGTTATGCCAGTGTCAGGAAGTAATCAACATGTTATGCTATTTTACAGAAAAGAACACCAGGTTATGCCGGTGTCTGGGGAAGGATCAACGGGTTAATGCCGTTGTCAAGAAAGAGATCACCAGGTTATGCCGGTGTCTGGGAAAAAGGTCAACAGGTTATGATTTTGCCTGAAAAGAGATCACTGGGTTATGCCAGTGTCATGAAGTGATCAACATGTTATGTTGTTGTCAAGAAAAAGATCACCAGGTTATGCCGGTGTCTGGAAAGGACAACAGGTTATGCTGTTGCCTGAAAAAGAGATCACTGGGTTATGCCAGTGTCTGGAAAGGTCAACAAGTTATGCTATTGCCTGGGGAAAAGGGATCACTGGGTTATGCCAGTGTCAGGAAGTGATCAACAGGTTATGTTGTTGTCAAGAAAAAATCACCAGATTATGCCGGTGTCTGGAAAGGCTAACAGGTTATGTTGTTGCCTGAAATAGAGATCACTGGGTTATACCAGTGTCTGAAGATGATCAACAGGTTATGCTGTTGTCAGGGAGATCGCCAGGCTATGCTGGTGTCTGGAAAGGTCAACAGGTTATGCTATTACCTGAAATAGAGATCATTGGGTTATGACAGTGTCTGAAGATGATCAACAGGTTATGCTGTTGTCAGGAAGAACGCCAGGTTATGCTGGGGTCTGGAAAGGTCAACAAGTTATGCTGTTGCCTGAAAATAGAGATCACTGGGTTATGCCAGTGTCTGAAGATGATCAACAGGTTATGCTATTGTCAGGGAGATCGCCAGGCTATGCTGGTGTCTGGAAAGGTCAACAGGTTATGTTGTTGCCTGAAATAGAGATCACTGGGTTATGCCAGTGTCTGAAGATGATCAATAGGTTATGCTGTTGTCAGGAAGATCGCCAGGCTATGCTGGTGTCTAGAAAGGTCAACGGGTTATGTTGTTGCCTGAAATAGAGATCACTGGGTTATGCTAGTGTCTGAAGATGATCAACAGGTTATGCTGTTTTCAGGAAGAACGCCAGGTTATGCTGGGGCCTGGAAAGGTCAACAGAGTATGTTGTTTCCTGAACTAGAGATCATTGGGTTATGCTAGTGTCTAAAGATGATCAATAGGTTATGCTGTTGTCCGCTTGGGTGCGGGGCCCTACGTTGGCATCAACTGGGGACTGGGATATCTTTGGTTAGAAAATGTTTGGCTAGGGGTTGAGGACCCTATGCTACTTTAGGGTTGCATCATATTCAACTTCATTTCTTCTTTTTTATATATATGCGGGAAAAAATATTTTTTTTTGGAGGAAACTTCCCTTTCTTTGGAGTCAATGTTGTAGAGATCTTTCTAGATCTTGCGCAATTCCTTTTGATTGCACCTGCTTTTACACGGTTGCTTTTGCACCTGTTTCCTATTTTCAAACAAAGAACAATTTGTTAGTTTGAAACGGTGGTTGGTTTTGCGGCCTTGATTTTCAACTGCTTGATCTCAGTTCTTTTGATGAAGGTTTCAACCACTTGCTTGCTTGTTTGCTTGCTGGGGATTGGGTTTCATCAGTAATCCCGAGGACCTTGGATTCCTAGATTTTAACATGGCGACGGTCACGGGGGACTCAACATTTCGACTTTATTTTGCCTTTGTAGGCCTTTCTCTTGCCTTTTCTTTTTGGGGTTTTCGGAGATTCGGGGGGGGAAGTTTTGGCCCCTCAAATTTTGCTGCAACGGTTAGTCGTGTGGGACTTAACCTTTCCAACTTTACTTCGCCTTTATTGGCCTTTCATTTCTGACTATTCCTCCAACTTTAGCCTTAGGGAATTTGAAGTATTTTGGCTTTTCAGACCTTGCCGATATGGTTAGCCATGTGGGACTCAACTTTTCAACTTCATTTTCTTTCATAGGCACTTCGATTTGACTTTCTCCTTTCAAGGGTATTGAGTTTGAAGCATCGCCCGCTAAAGCCGGTCGGGATCGACTTGATGCCCCTGACGAGGCTGGGTGCCTTTTGCATATTGACCCGTGTCAAATTGAGAGCCCTGTAAATCAGTCTTGCCATCCTTTCTTTGCCTTAGTTTCGGAACAGAGTTAGACCAAAAGGGATTCAAAGGAAAAATAGATGACAGAATGGACAATGAATTTAAACAAGAGGTGTCCCTTTCGGGAAAAGGAAAGACGGACTTATCTGGAGTGTATGTGGACTTCAATGAACATGACATACCTTTTGGACTGGATGCCTGATCCGTGTAAACCGTCCGACTCTCAGAAATTCATCACAACTATTACCTCGAGATTGAGAAACCTTGCCCCCTACTGTGTCCATGTAAGTGACCCATTATACTTTTCGATCAGTGGCGCCCTTTGCGGGTTTTCACCAACTAACCTCTCTCATTTCTCTTCTCACCATCTCCTTGTAGTGCTCTTTGCGAGTTTTCACTAACAAGACTCTCTCATTTTTAATTCTCTGCTTACCGTCGCCTCACAGTGCCCGTGTGGGTTTTCACCAATAAGACTCTCTCATTTTATTTCTCTCATTTGCTTGCACCAGATTTGACACTGTATCCTCCAAATTTAGACATCTTTGTCAATTGATCGGAAGTACTTGAATAGGGTTTTGGTGAAAAAGAATTTGTATTGAATTACAACTTTGGAACCTCTCCGGCGAAATTATAGCCAAACATAATATAACATCTGCCCCAGCTTAAACTCTTGGGGAAATATGAAGTTTTTATTTTGGTGCGACTGAACCCTAGCGAGAGGCTGCCTATGTATCCTTTCGGAATCAAGTCAGACGTAGTTCAGGGAAATATTTTTGTTTTTGTTCCTCTTTTTGTTTTGTTTTCTCTTTATTTTTCTTTCCTTGTTCTCCCTTTTTTTTCATTTCATCATAATTTTTTTGGCTTCTTTTTCCTCATTCTTTTTCTTTCTTTTTTTTTTCATTTTTCAATCAATCAATTTTTTTTTGTTGTTTTCCAGTAACACTTTCGGGTTCCAAAGAGTGTAATCAAAGAAGAGTAACCGGCTCAATGGGTTTGCAAAAGGGTTAATGGTTTTTGGGTAGCGAGAATGAAAGCCTTCGTCATCCCAACCGGAGAACATTTGAAAATATATGGAGGATCAAACATAGTACCTTTTGACTGCACCTGCATTGACAGTTGTTTCAGGGATAATTTCTTCGATGTACCCCAACTACAAACACATTCTTTTGGTGGTATTCTTGTACTAATGTATGGACCTTTCCATTCTGAACCAATTTTCCTTTGGCTGTTCCGATTCATTGTTTTATTTCATTGACCAAACTTCATTTGAATTCGGATTATTGATTCATCATTTCAAAGTCTGACAATGTTTTAGGATCTTTTAACTGCATCTGTGTTGACAGTTGTTTCAGAGACATTTCTTTCGATGTACCCCAAGTATAAACACACTCTTTTGGATTTCCTTGACCAAACTTCATTTGAATTCGGATTATTGATTCATCATTTCAAAGTTTGACAACGTTTTAGGATCTTTTGGCTGTATCTGCGTTGACAACTGTTTCAGGGACATTTCTTTCGATGTGCCCCAAGTACAAACGCACGCTTTTGGAAGTACTCTCGTAGTAATGTATGGACCTTTCCAATCTGAACCAATTTTTCTTTGGATGTTCCAACTCATTGTTCTATTTTCTTGACCTAACTTCATTTGCATTTTGATTCTTGATTCATTATTTTGAAGTCTAACATCGTTTTAAGATCCGGGCATGAAGTCCGCAAGCATGTCATGTTATTGAAATCTGCATTTAAACATAACTGAAAGTAGAGTAAGAAAGAGACACGATTAAGAAAAGAGACGTTTTGGAAAATGAAATATTAATTCCATTTGATTTCGTTTCGTTTTTTTTTTTTTTATTGATTTTGATGATTTTTTTTAAAGATAGAAGGGTTTACATATGGAAGTAAGACAATAAAGTAAAACATCCGGATCACACCCTGGGATAATCCGGATGCAGAAAGGATAGCAAGATTGGCTACCGAGACTCCCATCTGATGGGGGAACTTTCAGGCTTGGCGACCGTTTTTTGGCTTTTATTCTGTCTCGGCAATGGCTGCAATGGCCTTCAGTGCCAAATCAAATTCTTCATCTTTACAAATAATTCAGACTACCGGCCTAGTGTGAGCAGACATGGGGTTATTCATCATATTGGGGTCTTCTTCATCCCCAAACACTATTGCCTGGACCTCGATGAGATGTTCCATTGCTCTTTTAAGAGTCCAACAATCTTCAGTGTCATGTCCCACTGCTCCTGAGTGGTATTCACATCTAGCATCATCCCGGCGCGAGGGGGACTCAGGGTTCGGCCGGTTTGGGGCCACTGGCTGCAACAGACCTATCCTGACCAACTTTTGGAGCAAGCTAGAGTAGGATTCACCAATATGGGTGAACTGATTCTTTTTGAAAGGCTCTCTTGGGCGAGGATTTTATTGGGAAACATTTGATTGGGTATTATATGGAGCTTGGTAACGATGGGCACTTCTGGGAAGTGGAGCTTGGTTTTGGGTATAATTTTGTGGTTGTGTGTAGGGTTGTGTGTTTATCACCGCATAGG
>ML408662.1:9669-45189 GCA_005239525.1 Nicotiana knightiana
TTTTTTTCAAATTAACAAATACAACTAAAATAAAGAAAATAAAAATCAAATACAAAAAAACAAATTCAATATTGAAACCTAGTAATATGTGCACCTACAACTACACTTGATAATACCGTTAATTCCCCGGCAACAACGCCAAAATTTGATCACGCTCAACTATGTCTAATAAAATACTAAACGGGCATTGCAAATATAATCTGGAGTATTAATCTCAGAGTCGATCCCACAGGGAGTTAACGTATAAGCAAGCTGTCAGAATACTAAACTGACACTTGGTGTTGTTTAAACTACTACAACTGAATGAAAATATTAAAACTAAAGATTAACTACAATAAGGTGTAAACAATTGTAATAAAGGTCTAAAGTTATGGTTTCCCCCGTCGGTGAACTTCCTTCTCGGATACTTCTTATAGTTTGATTAGTTGTCTCTATCAATCATGAACACTCTATCTACCATAAATCTCTCTCAAGTAATTATGATAATTTACTAGACGCACTCTCTCAAGTTACGCTAGATAGATTGCATTGCAGTTCACTTTAGATTGCACCCGAGATATCGTTATCTCTAATCCAACCTCTAAACCCTCGGTTATGACTTTCGTCTATACTCTGGGAGTGGTGTTGTTCAAACAACTACCTAAATATGCACTCTCTCTCAAGTAGATACATAATAAATAGGAACAGCTAATTGATGGCCATTCAATTAACTACAACAAGAACGCAGTTGAACAAATAGAGATTAATCAACCAATCAGAACTATATTAATAACACAATAAGTTCATCCCCCAATGAGTTCCACCAAAATCCTACATTAAAGAAATTAGCTAAACATGTTCATAAGAATCAAATCCAAAATAACTTGCATAATTAAACTACAAAGTAATGAATAAAAGTTGTACAAATCGATGTTTGACTTCTCTTCAATGGCTTCCTCTCCCTTCAAGTTGTGTTTTTGGGTCTATTTATATGTTTGGGATAAACCCTAAACGTGTAGGAGACTTCTATTCCAACCGGGAAACACTTAAACTCTTCAAAACTCGGAATTGACCGGAACTCGGGACCCAGGCGTTTGGGCCCAAACGCCTCCTTAAAGCCAGGGCAGACCTGGCGTTAGGGGCCAAACGCCCCACTAACGCCAGGGTCAGCCTGGCTTTAGGGGCCAAACGCCCGCTAACGCCCGGGTGTTCCCTTTTCGACTCTTGAGCGTATTATTTTGAAGTATTTGCATTCTTTTAGCTCGGCTTCCATCTCCAATTCACCTATACATGAAATAAACTCCATTATGCACATAAAAAGTGTATTTTTATCATTAACGCACATAAAATATAAGGCATATAACGTGTTAAACCATGAATTCTAGCCACGCATCAACTATCCAAAAGGCATAAATCTTCATTACTCATATTGGATCCAATTAAAGACTGGGAAAATTTATTTTCTTCATAAAAAAATAAAATAAAAGTACACCATGAGAAATATGAAAAAACTAACAACACCACCAACAACATAAAACAACTTAAGTACTACTTGAAAATAAAAATAACTTTAGGACGAGACAAAAATAATACTGAAAATAAAAATAACAACATAATTGCATTCCCCATAAAATGATCAAACTTTAGTTTTGATCTCCAAAGAAGTCTTCAACTTCCAAATGAGTAAGATCATCGAGGCCTTCAAAATCATCATCATTTAAAGCAGATTTGCCTCGATATTGTCATCATTTTTGTTTGAAGGCCCTGCCTCAAAATCATTTTTAAAGGTCAAGTGAGACCCCATTGGGGGCATTAGCAGAAGATGCTCCAACATTAATTGTCTTTATTTTGATGTAGTTTTGATAAATCCTGACAAAATGCTCAGGTGCACGACGTTCAATTTTTCAATGACCTTTCATGCCACAACGGTAACAGTTACCGCTTTTGCCTCTTGAAGGATTATTTTGAGAACCCATATTATTCTCTCGTTTTCCATGACCACCACGATAACGACTATTATATCGTCTCTTACCATTTCCATGCCAACGTACATTTATATGGCCGTGATTATTATTATATCTTTTTCCAGACTTATCATGTCTAGCTGCTAGGGGTCGACATAATATCCGAAAAATCGAATTCCGAACCAGACCGAATTAATTCGGTATTTCGATTTTGGTTTTTTCGATATTTTGCTCTAATTCGGTATTACATTTTTGGTATTTCGGTACGGTTCTTGGTATTAGGATCTTGAAATTTCGGTATACCGAAATACCGAATTACCAAATTCTTAAAGACTTTTTAAAATAATTCCCAGCCCACTCCAGCACCCCAGCCCAAAATTTTTTAATATAATTCCCAGCCAACTCCAACGCCCTAGCTCAAGCCCAAGACTTTATTTTACTCTTTCATTCAATTAGGGTCTAAACTCTAAACTCTGAAATACATTGTTGCTACCGTATTTAGTTAGACTTGCACTGCTGATACTGTTAGAACTACAAGCACTGCTGCTACCGTATTTAAGAATTAGAGCCTTAGAAAATACTGTTACAGGCAGCCTACAATGAGTAGCGAAATACTGCTACAACCTATAGTGCATTAAGCCATTATGTTCAATTCAATCATTTCAATTTTCATGTGTATTTGTTTCTTTCATTGTTCAATTTCATTGTATATGTATTTTTTGGCTGAACAGTTAGACAGCAAGGCATTGAACATAGGAGAATTGTCACTCGTTAGTGTTGCTTATTTAGCGAATATTAAACCAAAACCGTACCAAACCAAAATAATAAATACCGAACCGTACCGAAATACTTTGGTACGGTATTTGGTTTACACAATTGATAAACCGAATACGAAACTGATATTCTTAAATACCGAACCGAAATACTGAACGCCCACCCCTACTAGCTGCCATATTCGCTTCAGGAAGCGGAGCTGACCCTGTGGGACGAGCTTCATGATTTTTCAGAAAAAGAGTATCATGTTCCTCAACCACCAGAAGGCATGAGATCAATTCAGAATATTTTTTAAAATCACTTTTACGGTATTGCTGCTCTAATACCATATTTGTGGCATAAAAAGTTGTATGAGTCTTTTCCAACAAATCCTCATCATTCATAACATCCCCACATAATTTCAATTGGGAAGTTATTCAAAATACAGCAGAGTCATACTCACTAACGGTTTTAAAATCTTGCAACCGTAAGTGCATCCAGTCATATCGAGCCCTTGGCAATACCATAGCCTTAAGGTGTTCTTACCTTTCCTTCAGGCCAGTCCACAATTCAAACGGATCTTCCACAGTTAAATATTCACCCTTCAAACCTTCATCCAAATGGTGATGAAAGAAACACTTTGTCCTGGCTTGATGCCTCATTACCCTGAGTAATGATGTCACCAAGGCCTTTAGCGGCTAAGTGAATCTCAGTATCGAGAGCCCATGATAGATAATTCTTTCCAGAAATGTTAAATGCCACAAACTCAAGCTTTGACATTCGACATAGTGAAAACTATCAAAGAAGATAAGTAATTAGAAATCATCAAGATAATAACATAACGAATCTTAAAAAATGACATATCAAATTTGTGATCTATATACACTATAGTGATAATTCCATAGAAAAGAATACCATTTTTTTCTTCAAATTATTAGTATATCTTTGATGTTAACTAAAACAAAAATGTCTTCTAACTTTAACACAATTTCAAACGTCGAACAACACAAAATAAGTATTCTTCTCTCAATTAATTCTACTAACATGAAAATTTGCAACTTTCACGTGACAATCATGCAAATAACTTAAAATAAAGAAACATAGAATTCTTTATTGTTACACATATCTAGAGAAGTGAGAAATATAAAACTGCATACTAAAGGCACTAATCTTGAAATCAAAATATACGACGAAGAAAACAAAATAAACAAATATACCTGAACAACGAAAAGTGCTCAACTTCGTGATGATAACGTATTAAGAAATGTAGCTCAAAGTAACAAATAAAAAAAGAAGATAAGTAGAATAAGAGAAGAAGATATAACTTTCTTATTTTATCAAGTGCTCAAGTGTATCACATATCACATTTCATGCCTCTATTTATACTATTACATTGAAGGTTACAAAATGATTATCTTAAACATGATATTAACCTTTGAGATCATAGGGGAAGATCACGGGGAGGAATTATAGAGCTGTGAAAGTTACATAATAAATAGTGAAAAATTATTTACATCATAGGTGAAAGTAGTGGGAGTAATGAACATACACAATTAGTATAAGTTTTACAACATAAAAAAAAAGTAGTGCACATCCATACTTTTTAAGATATTTCAACATCCTCACAAGCACGTGCAGTACACGTGACCAAACAACAGTGATTTTCATCACTAAAGGCAAAACCCTAATCTCATATAACTAACAGTAGAAACCACGGCCACTTCCCTTTCCCCCTTTGTTTCACAGATCTTAGTATCAACAAAAATGGCGACAACAGGGAAGAAAACGAAGAAGACCCATGAGAGCATCAATAACAGGTTAGCTCTGGTAATGAAGAGTGGCAAGTACTCTCTTGGTTACAAGACTGTTCTCAAGACTCTCAGGAGCTCCAAAGGTTTCCCCTTCTTTTTTTTTTTTTTTTTTTTTTTTTTTGTGTGTGTGTGTGTGTGTGTCATTTATTGTAATTAAATAGGGAATAAAGTATGGTTGGGAAATTGCAGGGAAGTTGATATTGATATCTAACAACTGCCCACCATTGAGAAAGTCTGAGATTGAGTACTATGCTATGCTTGCTAAAGTTGGCGTTCACCATTTCAATGGAAGTGAGTGCCTTTTCATCTATTCTTTAATTTTTATTATCTTCCAGCATTTGGATTGTTTTATTTAGGCATTAGTTCTGTACATTGTAGCTAATGAAAAATCTCAATTTTGTTCCAAGTCTACTTGATATTCGATAAATTTTGAGGCCTTGTCTATTGGTTAATATGTTTAAGTGGAGGTGCTGAGACCTCTTTTAACTAATCATGTGGGGAATTTTTGTTTATTCTTAGGAATTTTAAGTTTTTAAGGATCTTAAAAGTTCACTAAAATTTAATCTTTGTGAGATTGTCAAAATCCAAAGCTTTTCATTCTACTTATTTAAATTTGATATTGTGATTTTTACCTGTCTTTGCATTTTAAAAATGAAACTTAGTTAAGTGCTCATTAGTTTAGATGCAACATAATGTTGGTGGGCTAAGGGTGCTGAGCTCTATAAGTCAGTGTTATGTTGATGTATTAAACATAATTTCTACTAAAAGTCATTCCCAACATATCTTTGTTCTTGTATTTATGTGTCATTTCTTCAGATCATGGGTGTTTGTATGACGCCTTTGTATTCTGTTCATCTTTTCCTTTTGGATATGGGGGTGTGGGGTGTGGGGAAGGTTTAACCTGTCAATAGCGAGGAACATTCTGTGCTTTCGTTCTTCAAGTAAAGCATGTATTTTCATGAGTCCATGACTTCTTATATATATGTACTTTGTCCGTTGCAACTTTTTTGCGTGTAGACAATGTTGATCTTGGAACAGCATGTGGGAAGTATTTCCGTGTCTCATGCCTCAGCATCATTGACCCAGGTAAAGTGTGTTTGAGATCTTCATTTGTGGCTTTGTGAAATGTTATTGCGAGTCGAGTACTAAAGGGAAGCTCTCAGTTTGGCTTATTTGTGGTAATAATGTTTTTTCAGGTGATTCGGATATCATCAAGTCTCTTCCTGGTGATCACTAAGAGATATTCACCAGGGTTTTGTTAAACCATTTTACTGAGTTGAGAAAATTTGTACTATCTTTTTATTCTTGTATTTCAGAGTTATACCAAAGATTATAGAGGATCTTGGTATTATCTAGTTTTGTTGGTTTTATCATTTCTCCAGAAGTTTGAGGCCAGGTACATTATGATTTATTCACAGATCAATTTCCCTTTACCATTTTGCATTTCTGAATGAGTTCACTAGACTTTCTTGTTGTTAACTTAACTACTCATTTCATGCTCCTGTCATCTGTCTAGCCTTCTTCATTTGCTATTATTTGTGGTTCGGACTCGATAATGTGTGTAGTATGGAGCAGTGACTGATTATCTAAGCTGTTACATCAATATTGTTTCTGTGAAAACTTCCCCTGTACAAGGATTGAATTTAAGATCCAGAGCCAAGCCAAAACAATGAAACATACAGAGTACCAAGTGTTGCTGGTGGCCCTAGCATCCTCTTGATCCAGGAGGTACTAACATTCTTGCTCAGTCTATAAACCTTCATAAACTTGTCATAAGCTTTTCAGGATCCTCACATATTTCAGGATCATAGACCATCGACCACATCTCCCTTATATAACAAACGAAAAATAGTGGGGTAGTAGCAGAAACTATGTTGCGCGGACTCTTTAGAAACGCTGCCGCATCCGTGTCGGATCCTTCAAAAATACACTACTTTTGGAGGATCTGACACACCCCGACGACATTTTCGTAGAGTCCGAGCAACATAGGCAGCAATTATACTTCATTGACTATGTTGTTCAGGTTTTGGAGATCTTAATGAACGCATGAAAATCTCTGCTCTATAATTCCTACATCTATTAGCAGAGGCGTATCGGGGGGGCTTCCATGGGGCACGTGAACCCATGCTCCCCGCCATAAATCATGTTTAGTAATGTTATATTTTAAAAAAAATATTTAATGTATGTGTGTGCTTCCATGCTCAAAGTATTATATGATGGGATGATTATTGAGTATACCTCTTCTAGGTGAGGTTGTGAGTTCAAATCTTATGTCTATCTTGTTTTTTCCTTTTTTTTCTCGATGTAGACGATTATGGGAGATGGGCGTATCTGGTGTTATTTTTGCGTATTAATTAAGAACTTTTATATATATATATATATATATATATATATATGTATATATATAGATATTTAGTTTATTCTTTCAAAATTTTCACACATTGAAATTTCTATTCTTCTTTTGTCGTAAAATCTTATATGATTAAACAAAATATGTATATTAAAACTAGTAGCAGTGTATGATGTAGCATAGTCAATGGGTTCAACTGATCTTAATATTTTCAACATGGAAAATATATATGGATGTAAGAAAATTACTATTTAAAAAAATAATAATATAATTCGAAAAGTGCAATGGGTATGCAATCGTAAGAATTAAAGGTTGAACACGTAAAATTCATATTCTTGATCCACCTCTTCTTAATAGTGCACCCATCCTGTCAAAATTCTGGATTCGCCTCTGTTTATTAGTATCATTTGTTGGTAGTATTCCAGTCATGTTCAGCATCTACTATCATCATAATGTCACTAAAGTTCTGGTGGGTGCTTCAAATTCTAACAACTGGGTCTATTTTTTCAATATTTTGTTATTGGGGTCAAAATATAAATATAAATAGCGGTCTAAAAAAGATCCATTTTCAGTTATTTGTTGGGTAAGGGAGAATAACAACCTTAGTGAAGCCCAGTATTGGATTTGAGTGGGACTTGGGCCAATCCATATCTAATGAGCAAATTCAGAAATTCATGCCTGTATTAAGCTTCATTTGTTTCCACTTAATGGAGGTCTGAATCTTAATCATTAGATGTCAGATATTAAATGTATTTGTTTTAAGATTCAGATTTTAATCGTTAGGTGTGTTGTTTGTTTCTGCTTCACAATCACTTAATGAGTCTGAATAGGTCCGTATCATTAAGATCTATAACAGAGACTTAATTTCATTAAAATGCTATCATCTCAAACTTTTGCAAGCCAGCTTTTCTACAGTTAATCGCTTGAATTTGTTATTTACGTTACTCGTCTATCTATCACCTTATTTAATTTGTGTTTTGGCTGATTGATTACGCATGCAACTAATGATTGTTTGCTTATGTTTGACTGATTTATTAGCTTATAATAGTCTTTATAAAGAAACATTATTATTAAAAAAACTTGTGATCTACGACACTTGTTTTAGGGACGATCTTTGTTGATGGAGTTGGGATCTCGTACGTCATAGATTTTTGACGGCTTTAGAATTTGTATTTTCTATCAAATTATCAGCTTGGTTTGAGCATTTTTTTATTTTTATTTTTTGTGAAGAAACTCAGTTAATTTACGATTCAGAAATAATTAGATATTGCTCATTGGATAGTGCGTAATTCCAGATTGAGACCAAAGTTCATCTTAAAATAGATTTCTGCTGTGATCAAATTTTAAAAATTTGTAAAACAGTATTTATGGTCAAATTAACCTTTGTCCCTTTGTTCCAAATTAAATATTACCTTTTCTCTTGTACTTCGTAAAATTTACTACTCCTATTTTTCCTATTATATTTTAAAAAATAAAAAAAGGGGAATGGTATGATATTACACGTTCTCTCGGAAATACAAACATTTCATATTTTCCTTTAACAATATGAATTGTACAAGCGCATGACCAAACCTTCCAGAGCACTTGATAATTAGTAGTATGCAGAATTTTGTATAAATTGTGTCAGTTTATTATTCCCGTCCGTTTCAATTTTGATGATGTAGTTTGACTCGGCACGAAGTTTAAGAAAAAAAGGAAAACTTTTGAAATCTGTGGTCTTAAAATCTTAAGGGATAAAAGCTTTGTGGGGGCATGATATTTGTGTGGTAATAAAATGTTCTCATTAAGGATAAAATGGGTAAAATGAAGAGTTTAAAGTTGTATTATTTTCAAATTTAAAAATATGTCATTTATTATGAAACGCATCAAAAGAAAAGTACCTCGTCCAATTTGAAACTCATGGAGTATCATTATTTGGGTTGTATATAATAGGTATACTTGAATTGGAGATAGTAGAAATTCTAAAACTCTATTCTTGTCTTAAAGGAAGATTCATTTTGTAATATTATAAACGTGGTGGTTTATTATATATGTAATTTTTTATATATTATCCCCACATATTTATTGAATATTTTCAAAAGGTGTCTCTATTAGTGAGGCAGAGGAGAGTGTTACACGTAGGTTCGACCGAATTCGTAATTTTAGTTTAGATTCCGTATATATTAAATTTATTTATTTAATATATATACATTTTAAATTTTAAATACATATTAACCACTTGAAATTGTTATCCTAAAATCTTAAACCTATAAATTTAACTATCGGCTCTGCCAATTATATGAGGAACAGACGTAGAACCATAGAGGTCCTACAATCAGGCCAAGAAGGTGCGTGAACACGTGCCACCCACGTGTAAACCTACATGGCTAGGTGTACTCTGATATGCCACCTGATTAACATATTCTGCCAAATATATAAACGATACAAATTAAGGTTCATTTGTCTTCTTCATATTTAAAAAATTATTACTACTACTAGTACTAAAGTAGTACCATGCTAGAACTACACCATCATCAATCATTGATATTTCATTATAAAAGTTAAATTTAGCAGTTTCAAGATATTTTTCCTACTTTTTCAAATGATATCTACGTTATCTTGTTAAAACTTCTCCATATATTATTTATTTTCAATTTATTATTACGGGGAGAATAGTAAGTGAAATATTCAAGAGTACATTTTTTTATCTCATAGATTCTTGTCCTCCTTATATAGGGATAATGATTAAGGTTAGTCTGGAGTTTAAGGTTAGTCTGGAGTTTGTGCATTGAAATTCTTAATTAGCTTTACCATATTGCACTTGTAGTAGGCAAGTAATTAATATGCTTAGCTTATTAGTAACTTACTTTAATTTGATCAAAAAATTTTAAGCCTTTTTGTTAAACTGATCTAAATAAAGAGGTGGAGATAAATCCTAGCTGAAGATAATTAATTCTAGATCAAAGATCATAAGCAAGAGTGATCTAACATGGTTGGACAAATAAATCAGTTGTAATCTCGATTAAGTTCCGTAATACAAGAAAAGATAATAACTTGACTAACATCAAATAATAATGGAAAGTAAATGAAGGGAAGGGTTCACCAATCCATGGGCGAGATAGATTTTTCTTTATTCATAAAGTTGATTTACAAATGGATAGCAAGGTGCTAGGTTCTTTCTACCTCATAGTGCAGGACCTCAGATCTTGAACTTTTTCCCCTTAAGAGTGACATATCTGTGTGTTTGTGAACCTCTCTCCCCTTTTCTTCCTTCTCCTCCCTAGTATTTATACAAAACACTCTCATATACCCAGCGATCCTTAACCAAGGTGCCTCAGTCCTTTGATCGTCCTTTGAATAACTCTCTGAGACACCTAAGTGTCTGATTCACCGTGTGGGCCTTCTGGATGTTTGACCTCGGCCATAGCCGAGCCACTCGCCGTCATATTGCCTCATAAGCATGACTTCAGCTTACTCGACCCCTGGTCGTTCCTTCTTATGCGAACTTCTGATAAGATTTTAGCCCATACAGTTAGTCCATCCGCCTGTTGGGGTCGCCTTTGGGCGGGCTCGATGGGCGGACCTCTACAGTTTGAGAGTTGAGAAATCTGATCACCTTGGTCGATGAGCGAATACTTCGTGGCGAGATGACGATGTGACGCTTCGAGAGCCGTACCAGACCGTTACGTCATTTTGAAATGACATTAATTTGTCATGCGTCATTATGGTGCATGTTCCCTATACGTTGCATCGTTTCCTTTGCCTCTTCCGTTTTGGAATTAATATGTCGGCGTTTGGTTTTCCCGCTCAGGGTGTCTGTATTCTTATAAATAGGGGAGAATTTTTTGTTTGGGTGCTGTGTTTCCAATTGATCGAAAAATCCCAAGCTTCTTCTGCTCCTTCTCCTGATTCTTACACCTCCCTTTCTTTTCTACTGAGATCTCTTACCGTCGTCATCCATTTTTCCTTAGCATTCCCAATCTACGCAACCAAAGGAGAGATGACTAGTGCATCCTCTAACTTAGACAGAGCTGCTGGTGCCCTTGTGCTGGAAACCGATATACATTCTCATGAAGAGGGGGCAATCATGACAGAAGATGAGAATTTTCCCATTGTGGATGATATAGTTTCACGTTCTGGGAAGGCCAAGAACGATTTCAAGAGCTTTCCCGATGACGAGCTCGAACCCGCCGTTTTCAAAATGGATGTCACGGCATTTTTAGCGCTTAAGGCTAAATGGAGGATTCCTGATCATGTCGAACTTGTTCCAGCGGGTAACAATGTCGTACAGATACACTACCCGGGATATTGTGCGTTTTATGCGTATCCGTTTGTCATCGGGTACACACTTCCTCTTCCTTCCTTGGCGGAAGATTGTTGTCGCTATAATGAGGAATGTCCGACCCATCTCTCCCCGTACATATACAAGCTCTTCCTCATGCTCAACAAATACGCAGAACTGGATGGTCGAGGTGTTTCTCTTCGTCACCTGCTTCACCTCTTCGTTCCAAGTTTTTATAGGGGTACGATGATACATCTTCGTCATCGTGGGACCAAGGTCTTGGTGCTGAAGATGGATGATAAGACCAATCGCCACTTTTGGGAGAACTTCTTCTATGTGAGGATGGAGCACGTGGTGTCGAACTCGAACGGGTTTCTGAGGAGTGGAACTATGCCCGTAAGTTTAAGTTTTTCCTTTATTTTAAAGTGGCTGCTCGTTGCCCTTTTCCAGTGATTTGATCGTTCATGTTTCCTCTTTTGTTTCCTCTTCTTTTCTTTTGTTTCGCAGCCGAGAAGGAACCTTCCCCACTAGTTGCTGGTATCCGCGAGTGGGTGAGCCAGGTTTTTCCCCATACGGTGGGGATTCATGAATGTTCGTCATTCTATGAGAGGTTCGGGCGCAAACCTTCCGCTGACGAGTCATCTCGTCTCGCCTTCAGTCACTTTGATCTTCATTCCGCATTTTCTTCCTTCCTATATCCTCTTTGGGTCAAATATCTCATTGGCATGTCGGAGGGGAGCGAGGGATCCCATTCATGCTTTCTGTCAATCAAGTTCCTCGGTCGGACCTATACCAATAGTGGCTACAAGTTAGGGCTTTCAGGCTCCTGCTACTTCACAGATTACAGCTACGCCCGGGCTCGGCCGTTTGGAGGATGCTCCTCTGGTGGAAGCTCTGGTTCCCCCAGTTTATTTGGTGGATGAATCGTCTCAGGGAGATGGCGAAGAGGCTCCGTTAAAGAGGCGAATGATAATATATGAGGGTGTTCCCTCGATTGATAGGGCTTCGAGGGGCGATCCCGTGTTGGCGGTGTCCGAACCTGACGGTGATGCTATTTTGGGTGTGGAATCAGCATCCTCTTAGGGCGTGGAGAGGGTGCCCGTTTAGGGCATGGAGGAGACTACCGTGGTAGGAGGGCAGAGTTCAGTGGCCGCTGCGATCGTTCTGAGCGGTTCATTGACTTCTCAGCAGGCCTGTGCTCCCTCTTCGACCAATGAGAGGGCGAAGGGCGTGGTTATAGACGACTACGAATCCGGTTCATATGTTGATCCCGAGGACATTGCAATGTTTGAGGAAGGGTTTAACCGGGTCGAGGTGAGAGCGAAAGGTCCTTCCCGCGTGTTCGATATTCCATCGGATTACAGCTTGTTGGAGGATACGGTGGACTTGGTGACCCAATTCGCCCTTCTTTATTCTGCTGCCGAAAGCAGGTCTCTTCAGGAGATTAGTGATGCTGTCCTGTCACGAGGTGTGGCCGGGATGGCTTTGAGGGTGAGTTCTTTATTGTTTTCTTTGTTCCGCGCCTTCCACTTTTGTTGACCCTTTCTTTTTCCTTCTCTTTTTCCTATTCTGACTTTTATCTTGGAGATCGAGAGTGCTCGTCGGGAGGAGAAACGGGTTTCCGCCTTCCAGAAAATGGCTTCGAAGTACCACCGGTATCGCGACGAGTGTCGCGAGATGCATGTGCGGCTAGGGCAGGCGACAATCATCAATCCTTTAGGGAGGAGTTAGAGCGGAAGGATGAGGACCTGATGCGGTCCATCGGTAGATGCATCGAGCTCGAGGGGTTTCTTAGGGCCAAATAAGAAGAACTTGAGGTGGGCAAGGGGTTGCGGCCGAATGTGTTGATCTTCAGGCGAAGGTGGTGGCCTTGCGAGTGGAGCTTGATCAAAGCGCCACTAGAGTCGCCAGTCTAAGTATCGAGTTACGGAGAAGGTGACTGAGTTAGAGAGGGCTGAGAGAGCCCGAGAGGCGGCTTTGGCGAGGGCAGCAACACTGGAAGATACTATCTGCGTTCTCAGGTCTGAGCGAGCAACTGAGATGGAAACAGTTGTACTGAGGGAGGTGCAACTCCAATAACTAATCGGTGGGGTTGAGAGGGATGTCTCGAACCTGGGCGATCAAATTGTGGATCTCGAGGCTGAAAAGGTGTGGTTGTTGGCTCGGGCTCCTCCTCAAGCATTTGCCTCTGCTGTCGTTCCTCGCCATTTTTACGAGATGTGGATCCATGCTGAGGCTCAGCGGGATATATATAAGGGGTTGTTGACGGTGGAAGTGTTCCTGAAGCCGCTTTTGAAGATGTTCGTGCTTAAGCACGCGAGGCCCGTGTTGCCTGTGGCTATGACCCTGCGACACCAGAGGCTGGTGAAGATGACGATGCTGAAGATGGGATTGCTTTTGATGATGAAAGTACTGATGGAGAAAGTGATGGTGAAGGTGAAGCCGCTGGACCGAGCGGAGAGCGGGGTGATGACGTGGACGGGGGTAGTGCTGAGTAAAGCCTTTGTGCTTAGTTTTTTCTGTACTTAGTTTTTTTTTTGTTTTCTTCGTTGTTGTTGTTTTTCTTTTTGTGGGGGCCCACTTTTGGCCTTTTGTAAGATGCTATTTCTCCTTTGGTTGGAGAAATTGATTTGTACTTTGTCGTACGTCTTTTTCCTTTCCCTTTCTATTTTTTTGAATCTTTTGGCGTTTCTCGTAATAAGTCACTGCTTTTTAGTTGTAAATTCAAGCCAGGTTGAATTTAACTTGCTGCAAATTTGAACGAGGTCGAATTTAACTTGTAATTAGTTCGAGAGATGTTGAATTTGACTTGAAATTAGTTCGAGCGAGGTCGAATTTGACTTTTAGTTTGAGCGAGGTTGAACTTGGCTTGTAATTTCGAGCGAGGTTGAATTTTGGCTTGTAATTCGAGCGAGGTCAAATCTTGGCTTATTATTCAAGCGAGGTCGAACTTGGCTTGTAATTCGAGCGAGGTCGAATTTTGACTTGTAATTCGAGCGATGTCGAATTTTGACTTGTAATTCTAGCGAGGTCGAATTTTGACTTGTAATTCGAGCGAGGTAGAATTTTGACTTGTAATTCGAGCGAGGTCGAATTTTGACTTGTAATTCGAGCGAGGTCGAACTTGACTTGTAATTCGAGCGAGGTCGAACTTGGCTTGTAATTCGAGCGAGGTCGAACTTGGCTAGTAACTTGAGCGAGGTCAAATTTGACTTGTAATTCGAGCGAGGTTAAATTTTGACTTGTAATTTGAGCGAGGTCGAATTTGACTTGTAATTCGAGCGAGGTCGAACTTGGCTTGTAATTCAAGCGAGGTCAAATTTGACTTGATTAATTGGCGATATCCGGGGGCCGCATGGCCTGAATTTCGAACAAGGTCGAATTTAAATTGTTGTAAATTCAAGCGAGGTCAAATATTAACTTCCTGCCTTGGCGCGGTGTGAGCTTGGTGGAGTTGCGCAAAAACACCGTATGTTGCTCCGCTTACTTATTCGCTGGAGAATATTTACACGCTTTTGCTCAATTCGTACACATTCGAGAAGTCCCAGTCTATCTAGTCCCTTTATTGCTCGCCCTAGAGAGGTAGTTGACGGGCCGGGCGATGGACTCATTACTTAGGCTTCGAGACATCCTAATCCTTGGTTAATTTGGGCAAAGTCCGGATGTAACTCATTGAATTTAGCTGGTTGTGTCGGCCAGCGCCGCCTTTGGCGAGTACGCGGGTGAGTTTTGCGCACTTATGTTCTGCATGTGTTGGAGAGATTTGCACGTTTTTCGGGCTGGCAACCCAGTCCCAATCTATGTGGACTTTTTATTTATGGTGTCAACTTATTCTAAATCATTTTCCCGATATGTGCAGCATGATATGGCGTGGAGAATTTTCCTGATGTTCCATTTTTCGAAGGGGTCGGAGCATCTTTGTGGAGAAGAAAGAAACTTAAAATCTGTATATCGGTTGTCCCTCGTTCGCGTATTTGGGAGAACGCCCCTGTTTCTATTCCACTTATAAAAAAGGAATAACAAGTTAGAAATAAATAGAATCATTTGTTACCTCGACTGGTTGGTTGGCGGGCATAGGGGAGCGACCACGTTTCTTTCTCTGGCTCTACTTCGTGGTTGCTATTAGTTTGGTAAGGTCGCTTATCTCAGTGCTCTGTACTTGAGGGATTTGGCGAGCTGACTTTCATCAAACTTGAGTGACGTCTTATGGGTCTTTGGATTGGTATTATCTATCTCCGCTCCTTAGACCTGGAAAGTCCTCTCGGCTTGACTGGCAACGAACTAGAAATCGCGCTGCAAAGCGACTCGTTTTGTTCCATACTCCGACACTAGTTTTAGATCTGATACCAGCTTTGTGCTTAGCCTTGTCATTGGTTGAGCATGGGCACCTCATGGACTGACGACTCACTTCGCCTGTTAGGATCTCGAGCTCGAGTTCCAGTTCGACCCAGTCCCGGGTGCACAAAGACAACAAAAACATAAGTCATACCACCAACATACAGGCAGGGCATATTTATTATTTCAGAGAATTACATAACATGCATAATTCCATATTGTAAGAGAGAATACAGTATGCGTAAGGTATAGATGGTATCTGACATTAATATGGCAATAGGATTGCGGACGCGCTCGGTACGTAATGGTCGTAGTCCTACTCTGACGACTTGCGCTCACAACGCACCGGAGCTGCTACTACAGCGCAACGTAGTTCTCATGTATAAATCAAACATAGCTCCGATTTCATGCAAAAATCTATCCTTGGTTGGTTTGGCGGTTTCAAGGGCTTACCTGCAAGTTTCTCAAGTCTGCGTGCGTTATGAAAGGATGAAATTTCATCAAATGGGAAATAGAACTAAGACAGCATTTGGATCTAGAGGAAACTAAGACTTTGGCTAGAAATCCCCACAGACGGCGCCAAATTGTTTGACCAAAAAGTTCTAAGCCTTTTTGTTAAAGTGATCTAAATAAAGACATGGAGGGTAAATCCTAACCGCAGATAATTAATTCTAGATCAAAGATCATAAGCAAGAGTGAGCTAACATGGTTGGACAAAATAAAATCGGTTGTAATCTCGATTAAGTTCCGTAATACAAGAAAAGATAATAACTTGACTAACATCAAATAATAATGAAAGGTAAATTAAGGGAAGGGTCACCAATTCATGGGCGAGATAGATCTTTCTTTATTCAATAAAGTTGATTTACATATGGATAGCAAGGTGCTGGATTCTTTCTGCCTCATAGTGCAGGACCTCATATCCTGAGCCTTTTCCCCTTAAGAGTGACATATCTGTGTGTTTGTGAACCTCTCTCCCTTTCGCTTCCCTCTCCTCCCTAGTATTTATACAAAACACTCATACACCTAGTGATCCTTAACCAGAGTGTCTCAGTCCTTTGATCGTCCTTTAGAATAACCCTCTGAGACATCTAAGCGTCTGGTTCGCCGTGTGGGCCTTCTTGATGTTTGACCTCGGCCATAGCCGAGCCACTCGCCGTCATATCGCCTCATAAACATGACTTCGGCTTACTCGGCCCCTGGTCGTTCCTTCTTATGCGAACTTCTTTTGATCAGATTTTGATCCATACAACTTTAATTTCAATTGTCAAGTAATTCAATAACTTGATGATGTCATGCCTCCTTATCTGTTACTCCCTCCGATCCACAATAAGTAATTTTTTTGCCCTTTTTTTTGTGGTATAAAATATTTAATTTTTTCAGATTTCAAGAATGAATTAATTGTTTTTTTCCTACATTGCCTTTGGATTTAATAATGTTACAGTATGCGTTAGGAGTGTTTATCTGAAGAGACAGTAAAAGTTAATATGGTCAATTTCATTATTAATTAATGTTAAAAGATGAATTTCTTAATCTGTGTGAAAACAATCAAAAAAATCGCTTATCGTAGACCCGGGGGAATAAATGAGTAGGAATAATATAATAAAAGAATACTATTGACACCATATATTTCAATATTTATGTCTAATCATATTAATTTAGCATGATAAGTAATTAATTAGAGTGAGGATATACATCACATTGTATATAAGAATACGTGTCATTTGGTGTAAGCAGTAATTTTCTTTACCATAGGCGAACTCCTCTTTGAACTAGAGTAGTGCCTTTGTATCTTCTTAAATAGGCATATTAATCTCATGCTTCATTATCTTTGGCCTTAAATAGTCACATTGTTTAGTTACCTTGAGTAAATCCCGGGATAAAGTTTTACCACAGCCCAAAAAATAAAATCCATAATAGATTATCCAAAATTCCAAAATTCACTGTTAACCCCACAAATCCCTTAAATGAATAGCCCAATCCCCGGAGATTTCATGAGCAAACTATTAGCTGTCACTGCCAAAAAATATTTTTCCCTTCTCAGTTTTCCCTTTCTTCAATATATTCTTCTTTTCTCGATATTCCACCCCCCTACCCCACCTCACCCCCTTATATATATACACCCCCTCTCTTCACCTCAAATTCTCCATTACCCCATGCCATGCAAAAACCTTCATCACATCAAAAACCTCCAAATTCTCCTCTTACCAAAAACCCTGTTGATTTTTCTCTTTTTTCTCCCATGCAATCATCAAAAAATGAACATTCATTTTTGGCTGATTATGTTGATGTTGAGAGCTATGTTGATTTAAAATCTGATTTGAATTTGGAACCCTATAAGTGGTTCAGCGGCGGCGGTGGCGGCGGCGGCTTTGAGAGAAGGGAAGAAGCGAGAATGGCGATGAAGAGAGAGAAGCAGAGGGAGAAAGTAGAGAGAGAATATCCGCCGTCGATACCGTGGCTAGCGCACACGGAGAATTTGCCGACTTCACAAATGCCGTGGGTGATGAAGAGGTATTATACACCTGACGGTAGATTGATTATCAAAGAAGAGAAAGTGAAAAGGTTTGAGTATTTCGAGGCTCACCGTAATAATGGACGATTAATGCTTAATCTCGTTCCATTAAACGACGACGTTTCGTGTTCCGACGACGATGATGATGTTGATGTTGATGAGTGTGTGAAAGAAGAAGAGAATTGTGATGATAGCGCTGTAATGGGTGGTTGTGATCAGGCAAAGGTTGATCGGACGGATGGGAATGAATCGGCATTGGTGAATGGTGGTGGCGCTCCGGTGATCGGCGGCGGTGGAAGTGGAGGAGGAAGCAAGTGTTCGAGTTTATTTACGTTTGGTGTAGCTGTCCCGGCGATAAGGCCAGTTCATACATAACCACCCACAATTGTTGACCTATCTCTTATGAGAAAATGAGGCTTTTTTGTGTGTTTTAAATTCTTTTTTTTATTTAGTTCAAAAGGAACAAAAATTTTGTTTGGATTTTATTAATTTTTTTAATTTAAAATTTTGTTGTTTAATTTTGTGTTGCTTATGGCTACTGATTAAATTGTATTAGGCTTATTTGGTAAGGCAGGGATTTGTTTTCTTAAAAAAAAAAGACTTTATCTCTTACTTACCTTTTTATTTTACTTCAACTAACACTTATACAATAATATTACAATATATTTATTATTTACAATTTTCATAAAAACACTATGTAATTACTAAACTGATTTATCAATTTTTAATACATGACTTCTTGGAAACTATTTTCTATCACTAACCAACGACAACAATAATAACTCAGTAAAAATTCCACCAATGAGATCTTGAAAGGGTAGAGTACTGTCCACAGACTTTACCCCTACCCCAGAGGAGCTAGAGAGGTAATTTTCGGGAGACCGTCAGCTCATAGATAATATATGTGTGACAATAAAATCCAAAAAATAATATCAGTAACGTGAGGGACAAATTTTTTATCACTAACCAAATATGAAAAATATTTGCCGGAAAGCTACATATCTTTGTGAGAAAATATTTTTCCGAATATGACTTTCGTACCAAAGAAACTTGCTAGGCAACTTAATTGTACGTATAATAAAAAAGAGGTAATAATTATCTTTTGATAATTTTATGAAATGAAAAATTAATCAATAAATAAATAAATCTTCATATTAAATTCTCTATTGTCTTTCTTGTAATTAGTGAAGTTTTAAGTTTTAACATATGTCAGGACATCAAAAAAGCAAACAAAATGAAGTAATCCAAATGAAATAATGATTTATTTGTTTTTTTTCCCCTTTGAATTTCATGCTTTCTTTGAAAATCTGATTATGTGAATATTCTTCCTATATTTAAATTTTGAATTTAGTGAGTGGAGTCCTACCTGGATAATCTATTGCTTCTTTTAATTGCACCTCCAGTTTTAGTTTAAATTTAAATAATAATAGTATCCTACTTTCTGGAATAATACAGTAATTAGCTTTGAAATTCAATGAATATGGTTATCCTACTAAACAGAACATTTTAATAGTATGATTACCATATGGCTTAAGATGACTTTCCACATATTCTCTTAACCATTAGAGTTAATAGATGCTTGGATGATGACAAATATGTTTGTTCTTCGATTAAATAATTCTCTAATGTTTGGTTCTTTAATACTCTCTCCGCTCACTTTTAATTGATACGTTTTAACTTTTCACGCCCCTTAATAAAATAATAAACGAAGTGCATAATTTACCATGTTACCCATATTAATTAATGCATATTTTTTATTGAATTTGAAAAAATAATTTTAAATGGTAATAAATATTATGGGTAAAACAAGAAAAAATTTGTTGTCTTCTTTTAATATGCGTAAAGTGCCAAATAAAAATGACCGGAGAGAGTAATAGTGAGTAATAGTGAGAATTTCTTATTCGACGGAAACATATAAAGAAAGGAAAACAATGTAAACCCTGGGCGGTTCTTAATCATCCACCAAGGATTGTGGTGCGATAAATAGAGATCTAGTAAAGTGCTTCACCATTTTGATATGTCTTACACGATGTAAATATAAATTAGTCAGGGGTCCAATATAAATATTAAATACAAAGTAAAAAACCCAAAAAAAAATAAAAATCTTATTTGTTACCCATCGCTCTTCTCCGTCATATTTGATCTTGTATTGTTTTCAGGTGACGTGCCACATTATTTAGTCAAGTTGTTGCATTGCCAACGGTTCGTTGGACATATTTAAAATAATATCTGGAATAAACTAGTCTAATAATATAGTATGATTTAATACTTTGAATAAACAGATGTCCCTCTTCCATAAATTAGTCATTGTCATTCTTGTAATTAGTTTTAGACAATTGTTGTAAAACTTTTACTAAATGTGGATGTCCACTACTTTCGTTACTTTTATCTATGATGTAAATAACTTGTCACTACTCATTACTATAATGATTGTAACTCTCACACTTTCATAATCCATTTCCATGATCTTCCCCCATGATCTCAATTGTTAATGTCATGTTTAAGACAATCCTTTTGTAACCTTCTATATAATAGTATAAATAAAGGCATAAAATGTGATATGTGACACACTTGAACATTCGATGAAATAAGAAAGTTATCTCTTCTTCTCTTATTCCATTACTTATCTTCTTGTTTTATATTGTTACTTTGAGCTATATTTCTTAATACATTATCAACACGAAGTTGAGCTCTTTTTGTTGTTCAGGTATATTTTCAATTTGTTTTCTTCGTTGTATATTTTGATTTCATGATTAGTGTCTTTAATATGCAATTTCATAGTTTCTCACATCTCTAGACATGTGTAAAAATAAAGGATTTTATGCTTTTTTAGTTGTTTGCATGATTGTCACGTGAAAAATGCTATTTTTCATGTCATTCTATAATGAATTGAGAAAAGAATACTTGTTTTATGTTGTTCGACAGTTGAAATTGTGTTAAAATTAAAAGATATTTTTGTTCTAGTTAACGTAAAAAATATACTAATAATTTGAAGAAAAATATAGTATTCTTTTCTATGGAATTATCACTTTAGTGTATATGGATCAGAAATTTGATATTATTTCAATCTTTTATTTACGTTATTATCCAAATGATTTCTAATTATTTATCTTCTTTGACATTTCTGGAAAGAATTACCTATCTGTCGCGCCCCCTTTTCCCCTTTCGCGGAGTCCGGGTTTTGACATGCTTTGGGACAACTCGTTTTCTTTTGGGAAAGGGGTATGGAAATTGAAGAGTCGCCACCTAACAGATTTAATGTGCGTTAGGGCACCTAATGCAAGTAACTCATGAAACCGGTTTACATTACCAGAGATTGGGTAAGGGCTTGAAATTACCTTGAGGGAAAGGTGTTAGGCACCCCTCGAGGTCCACAACGGTGAGTCCCGGCCAAACTTATTTTTGGTGAATTAGTCATTAAGCAAAGTAAAGCAGTTTAACCACACATATGGATTAAAAATGTAATGACCCGACTTGTCGTTTTAAGAATTTACGCCCGTTCAGTGACTTAAGGTCTCGAGCAGCTTCAAAATATGTATTATGACCCTCGGGTGTGATCGAGTTTGACTTTCGGAAGATTCAGAATTAATTAAAAGAACAATTCTTATTTAGAACCTTAAATGGAAAGGGTTGACTGGGAGTTGACTTTTGAGCAAACAACCCCGGAATAAAATTTTGATGGTGTCAATAGCTTCGCATGATGATTTCGGACTAAGGCGTATGCTCAGATTTGGATTTGGAAGTCCGTAAGATAATTCGACGCATTTTGGTGAAAGTTGAAAAATAGAAGATTTTGGAAAGTCCTACCGAAGGTTGGATTTTTGATAACGATGTCGGATTTAGATTCCGGAAATTTGAATAGCTCCATTTCGTTATTTATGACTTATATGTAAAATTTGAAGTCATTCTAGATTGATTTGATACGTATCGGTACAAAAATATAGAAGTTGGAAGATTTGAAAACTCATAATTCGATTCGATGCGCGATTCGCAATTTCAGCGTTATTTGACATGGTTTGAAGCCTCGACTAAGTTCTTATTGTATTTTGGGACGTTTTGGTATATTTGGTTGAGGTTCTGAGGGCCTCGGGTGGATTTCGGAAGGTTAACAGATCAATTCGGACTTGAAGAAAAGCTGCTGAAATTTCTAGGCAGCTTGCTGTTTGTTTTCCACATAAGCATGAACAGTGCCGCAGGTACGTGACCAGTGCCTCGCAGGTGCGTGAACATTGCCCACAGGTGCGAAACTGGGCAGAAACATAAGGACCAAAAAGCAGTCACTTTGTCATTTTCGATTGAGATTTTGGAGCTCGATTTTTGGGCGGTTTTGGAGGAGTTCTTCTCAACTTTGACTTGGGTACGTGTTCTATATCCTAAAGTATTTATATTTCATGAATCCATGATTATATACATCATTTAATTCGGATTTAAATGGAGGAAATCAAGATTTTTGCAAAATCTTTAAAAAACAAAAATTTAAGATTTGGAGGTCGAGTTGTTATTGGAATTCGATAAAATTGGTATGGTTGAACTCGTATCAGAATGGGTGTTCAGATTTCATAAAAATTATGTCGGTTTTCGAGAGGCGAGCCCCACGTTGACTTTTGTTGGCTTTTTGGAATAAATTTTTAAGTTGACGTATTATTATCCGGAATTATTTCCGATGAATTTTAATGAAGTTATACAATTAATTTGGATAGATTTGAGCGGTCCGGAGGTCAATTCAAGCAAGAGGAAAATTTTTGTAATATCGGCATAACTTCAAAAAGGTAAGTGTCTTGCCTAACCTCGAGTGGGGGAATTACCCCGTAGGCATCGATCTTATGTGCCATTTGTGAAATGTGAAAAGCCGTGTACGCGAGGTGACGAGTACATATCCGGGCTCATATGTGCAAAATTTATTGAATTAAAGTTTTAGGCATATTGTGTAGTAAATTAGATAATTGTTGACATATATTTAATCGTCTGATTGCCATGCCTCAGAATCACATTTATTGAACTTGTTTTTATACGACAATTCGATATGTGAATTCTGTGAGTTCGATAGTTTGATATTTCTTGGAATTTAGTTTCATTACGAATTTTTTCCTATGAAAATAATTAATTAAGCAAGCTTAAGGAGTGTTAGTATAATTATCTAAATTTGGATTAATGAAAGTTTTGCTTTACGCTGAATAATTTCTATCTCTGTTGATTATTTTTGTAGTGTTATACACATTGCGTGGAGCCTTCGGCTATTTGTTGGAATTTTGTTGTGGCCATTTTGGGCAAATTGTGATATGAATTGATCTTGTTATATTGTTGTGATAATTTTTCATATAAATTGTTGTGTTGTGTGAGTTGTTATTTTGAGGATATAAGGGTGACATTCCAATGTTGATATTATGTGGGTATAATGGTGGCGTTTCACTGTTGTTGTGCTTGTTGGAATATTGTTTGGACGGAGCGATAATGGTGGCTATTAGGGAGTGATAAGGGTGGCTATTGTCAGGGATGATATGTAATGTTATGGAGTGGTTACATTGGTGATTTTTGTGATGTTGTGATTTTTCTTGTGTTTATTTTCATACCTTGTGCAATTTATTTTGTTGTTGGTAAATTGATAATAGCCTGATTTATGTTGAAATTGAGAGTATGTGGCCATTGCCAGGCGGATTATGATATAAAATATGGGCATGAGGTGTCGTGAGTAAATAATGATGATGTTGGCACGTGAATCGTCCGTGCAGTGCGATATGAAATGAGGACACGAGGTGCCGGGGAAATATGATGATTTAATTATACGCACGAAGTGTCGTGTAAATATGAAAGTGGGATGAGACCCGTGTTTATGAAAAATATGAAAATAGGCCGCAGTTGTATGATTATGAAATGAAGTGTCACATGGTGACTTTTTAATTGAAATAATTATATTCAAAATATTTATTTGGAAGAATTTTTATTCAAAAAGATTTATTTGAAAGAATTACATTCGAAAGGTATTTATTTGAAGAAATCATATTTGAGAGAAATTTATTTAAAGGAAGTATATTTGAAAGATATTTATTTGAAGGAATTATATTTGAAAGATATTTATTCGGAAGAATTATATGTTAAAGATATTTATTCGAAATACTTGATTTAATTGGGTGTACTTATATTCATAAATTATTGAGTGTTATTAATGGTGTTCTTGTTGCCCTTATTATTATTTGTTTTCTATTATTTTGTATATCTTATTGTACAGGCTATTAGACTAGTGAGTGTCTTGACTGTACCTCGTCTCTACTCCGCTGAGGTTAGTCTTGATACTTACTGGGTACCGACCGTGGTGTACTCATACTACACTTCTGTATATTTTTTTGCAGACCATGTATTGCAGATATCAGACTCGGATAGAATTAGAGTGGGATCGTAAGGATTCATGGTATAGCTGCTTGGTCATCGCAATCCCTTGGAGTCTTTTCATTTCCTTGTACTGTTAATTTTTAATCAAACAGTATTATATATTCGGTCCTCGTGATCATTCTATGTGTTCAGTTAGAGTTCGTGACTCAGTACTACTAGTCTTGGGAGATTTTCATTTTTGTTTCCGTTGTTAGTTTTGATTACCTATTTTTAAAAAAAATGACTTGAAATGTATTTGTAATCGGCTTACCTAGTCTTAGAGACTATGTGCCATCACGACGCCTGAGGTGGGATTTTGGGTCGTGACAAAAAAAAATGGAAATAAATGGGTCCTAGGTTTATTAGCCTATAGGATCAATTTTGTGCAATACCCGATAAACCTTCCTCAATTAGAGGGGTTATACGTGGCATTAGCGCACATGTCATCATATCCCTTACTACCCAATTACACTCCCCTTAGTGGTTATGTAAGCGATTCTAGTTAAATGTACTCTATACGTACATTACCCGTCCTTTTCTTATGGCCCTGAAGGTATTTAGGACCTCTAATTAAGACAGTTCTAGACTCTCCTAAAGTGCTTAAAAGGAGAAAATCTAAGCGACAATTTTAAACAAATAGGACTATCAGGTAAAGGAACAATTAAAAGGGCTCACATTTACCTCCACAAATAAGCAGTCAACAACAGTATTTCAGATACTTTAACAGTCCTAAAGCAAGATATTTAGGTGAGCATGACAAACATAATATATGCAACATCTTGTTAAAGCAAAGCAGTGGAGACCTAATTAGTTTGCCTACTGATTTTAGGGGTTGCTGAATCTGCGCAATTCACAAGTAATTAAACAAAGCACAGTTTTACCATTTTGCAAGAGTTTGATTATCCTACAGGCTTTCCTAGGCGTGGATCTGAGATGTCCTATAAATAGGATATCTAATTGTCAATCAGGGTCATAATAGACTAATAAATGGTTTTAAACATGTAGTTCGTGCATTATATCCTATAGGCATACTGTCTAGGTGTTGATTATTACAAAACTGATTTTATATATTCATCTCTATAAACATGTTATCTAGGTGTTTGGACTTTTTAAACTTACTCTTATAGACATGGTTGCTACTGATTTTATGCGATATAGGCATGGTATTTAGGCGAGTGCAATAGAGTCCTAAAGCATGGTTTCTAATGCACATGAGAGAATGATCATGATCTTTAGACATGGTTAATATCACCCTAGTGACAAGATTCCTAAGCAGACATGATGTATGTAGAAGTTTTAGAACAAATGGTATGATGCCTATGAACATGTTTTCTAATTCAGAAATGATCCTAAGAGCATGATTTCTAATGCAAACAAATAGTCATAGTAATCTTAAGAGCATGATTTCTACCCAATTGCACCACATAAATTATATGAAAATTCCTCCCCCTTTTTACTAATATCCCCAATATCTGTTTACAAGAATTATTATTACGGACCATAAATTAATTACAGAAATAAGTAATGTTATACTATAGGGAGCCTGGATAGGCCAAAAGTGAACTTGGCAGACCAGGCCTTCAAACAGTCCAAAGTACCATATCTCATAATGTCCAATAAAGAGTATCCTGGTATAAAAGTTACTAAGGGCCTCAGGGACCCCGTGCAATGCTCACACCAAGACCCTTTTAAAGAGAAGTCATTTTTGTGCAGTGTGGAAGGGCCAGGCCCAGTGTGCCAGAGTTCGGAGGAATCTCATGGATTCCTAGGCAGTACACACATTGGAGGGGCAGAATCCTATGTATTCTAAGAGTAGGAGTAGGAGTGCTTGAAAGAGTAGGAATAATTTTAAGAAAACATATCAGAAGTGAAAACAATTAAGAAGTGAAAATAGTTTAGGAGTGGGAATAGCTTAGAAGTGAAAACATATTAGGAGTGAAAACAACTTAGAAATATTCTAGAAAAGATTCAGCAAACAACAACAAGTAGGAAACACAATCACAAGGTTTCACACAAACCTCCATATTGCCCAGACTCAACTCAGTTCATTAGTCAAACTTAGGTGAGCATATAGCATGCTTAGAACAAATAATTACACAAAAAGGGAGCAGGAATTGAGAACACAAGAATCCTGAATCAAGAACACACAGAAACAGGGTGTTAGGGAAGCATGCTAGCCAGTAGAAGCATAGGGCAAGCATGGGTATAATATTTACCAGGACATGCTGAGTTAGGGTCTTAAACATGGAACACCTAAGTTCATCAGTAATACATAACTATGGAAGTAACAATACTGACTCAAGCAATAGACAGGGAAACATGGAAGTTTAATGTAAGAGCAGTCATGTTAATCAATTCACAGAGAGGACATGGTTTTAACTACACAGAATTGATCATACCAATTGAAGTCAATTAGAAAGAAAAATAGGAGTCCAAAACACCAAAGTAAGCGTGCTGGCTTAAGGCAATAGACAGGGAAGATTGAACCTTAAACACAGAATTAAACATATAGTAATAAACAGGAAAGTCTGGAATTTGAACACATAAGTAAACATGTTGATTAGAGTGAAACCTAAACAAGAGTAAACATGCTGATTAAAGCAATAAACAGGAAGAGTGAAACTTAAACAGAATTAAACATGTTGATTAAGGCAGTAACAGGGAAACATAGAAGCTAAATACATAGTAGTTAACTAGTACATAAGAGACATGGGTTTAACAGAAGTACAACAGCAAAGAGCATACATATTTGAACTTCATAGTATAATGAACGACATTAGTAGTAGAAACATACGAGTTAAGGGAAGAAAAATAGAAGGTAAAATAGGCAGGATTCAACAATCTAGCCTTGGCTTTCAGCCGGCTAGACAAGCAATGAACACAAGTAGCAGAGAGAGAGATGAGAGTGAAGTTTTGTGTGTGAGTATGTTTGAGATGTTGTTCCTGTGTGTTGAAGAACCAGTAATGAGAGTATATATAACACTTAGTAAGGTAAACCAATAAGGCAAGAATAATTAAGAATTCATAAACAGGGTAACCCAAATATATCAACCAGTTAATTGGGAGATTTAATCAATCAATCATACGGAAGATCTGGGAAAGACCCCTTAGGCTATAGGAGTCAACTAACGGTACAAAATTAGGGCTTAAATAAGGCAGTAAATCAATCATATTCCATATAGGAGTCAATCAAGCCTCTTAAGTCAAATTGATAATCCAAATAAGGCAAGTATTACTAATAAAAGTCACAAATAAGGAAATAGGTAAGAATCCCAGAAAATACTGAATTTAACAGGAAAGAATCGTTCGAAACCTAAATAGAATCAGTCAATGTAACTGGTTCACATAATTAAACATAATAACGGGAAAAAAAGGAAGAAATCAATGTCACAAACAGAAACAGTTTGGGTTTAGGCATACATATGAAAATCAATCAAACATATGAATAAACAATTAGATTAAACACTTGAAAGTTAGAAAACCCTTTTGAAGAGACTCAGGATGAACCCTAATTTCAAAAAAAGTAAATGGGATCGAAATAGTTAACCAAAATAGAAGATTTTTGAGGGAAAGTACCAAATAACACTCGAATCATTTTAGATCTACAAAGATCTGAACAGATTCAAGTAGTCGTAGAACTATGGTTTTCAAAAAACAACAGAGATGAGAGAAACTTGGTCAAAAGCCATAGATTCGAACTAAATATAGGAGGAAATCAGTACTCACAAACGAGAATGGCCCTAGACATGCCAGTAAACAAGTTTCAGGCAAGAACAGGTTGAATCTCCATGAGATTTTCTCAAGGATCCATGTAATCGAACAACCAGGAAGCATAAATGGTTGGTAATGGTCGGAGAATACTCAGAATCTCCATAGATAGGAGCTTATCACCGGTGGCGGTGATTAGGGTTAGGGGCAGGTCGAGAGAGAATTGGAGAGGTTAGAGAAACCAATGACGAGAGAAGGTTAGGGTTGGTTTAGAGAATAATATGGTAAGGCTTAATGTGGACCGTTGATCTAAAAGATCAACGATCACGATTTGATGGGGGTTTGGGTCGGGTAGGTGCATATTGGGCTTAAGTGAATTGGGCTGGTATTATTAAGGGGTTTGGGCTTGTATTTAAAGAGTTAGGTCCGAAAAGTTAAAGAAATTAAAAGGGCTATTTGTTAAATACCCAATTAACGATAAAAATAATTAACAGATTATAAAAAATTATTTTCATGCATAGAAATGTTTTTAAAATGCAATAAGCTATTTTCTGGTAAAGTAATGTAATAATGCACAGATGGGCTATAATTGCAAAGTTATTGCAATTGTAACCCAAAAATGTAAATATGGCCATTTGTGAAATAATTAGGCTTAGTGTTAATATAACTAGCAAAAGTAAATCGTAAAATTGTTATAAAATTATTTGTAGTGCAGTTAATGATTATTTATATAATAAAATACTGGGATAAATTAATTAGAAATCCTCAAAAATGTAGAAATTATAGTAAAATATTATTGATGCTAACACATGGTTTTGGAAGTATATATATGCATTTTAAAAATATTATAGAAAAAATTGAGTATCAACACTATCATGGTTTCTCGATGCTGAGATTCACTTAGCCGCTAAAGGCCTATTACTCAGGGTAATGAGGTATCAAGCCAGGACAAAGCGAAGACCATGATTTTCCTTCGTTATCATTTGGATGAAAGTTTGAAGGTTGAATATTTGATAATGAAAGCTTCACTTGAATTGTGGACTGGCCTGACGGAAATGTATGATCACCTTAAGGCTACGGTATTGCCAAGGGTTCGATATGAGTTTATGCACTTATGGTTGCAAGATTTTAAGATCGTAAGTGAGTATAACTCTGTTGTATTTCGAATAACTTTCCAATTAAACTTATGTAGGGATATTATGAATGGTGAAGATTTGTTGGAAAAGACTCTTACGAATTTTCATGCCTCAAATATAGTATTACAACAACAATACCGTGAAAGAGGTTTTAAAAAGTATTCTGAATTGATCTCATGCCTTCTAGTGGCTGAGCAACATAATACCCTTTTGATGAAAAATCATGAAGCCCGTCCCACAAGGTCATCTCCAATTCCTAAGGCTAATATAGTAGCGAGACGTGATAAGTCTGGAAATTATCATGGACATATGAATGTACGTGCGAATGACATTGGGGAAAGACGAGATAATAATCGTCATCCTAGTGGTCATTGATAACGAAAGAATAATATGGGTCATCAAAATAATACTTCAAGAGGCAAAAGCGGTAAATGCCACCGCTGTGGAATGAAAGGTCATTGAAAAATTAAATGTCGTGCACCTGAGAATTTTGTTAGGCTTTATCAAAACTCCATCAAAATAAAGGGAAATAATGTTGGAGCATCTTCTGCTAATGACCTAGTGGAGTCTCACTTGACCTTTAAGAATGATTTTGAGTCTGGACTTTCAAACAAAAATGATGATAATGCCGAGGAACATCTTGCTTTGAATGATGATGATTTTGAAGGCCTCGATGATCTAACTCATTTGGAAGTTGAAGACTTCTTTAGGGATCAAAACTAAAGTTTGAGCCTTTTACTAGGGAATGCAATTATGTAGTTATTTTTATTTTTAATATTTTTATTTTTGTCTCATTTTAAAGATTTTTTTATTTTCAAGTAGTAATTAAGTTGTCTTATGTTGTTGTTGTTGGTGTTGTTAGTTTTTCCGTATTTCTCATGGTGAAGAAAATAAAAAATTTTAATCTTCAATTTGATCCAAGATGAGTAATAAAGATTTGTGTATTTTGGATAGTGCTAATACTCGCACAATATTAAGAGAAAAGAAAATTTTCTCTTATTTGGTTATGAAAAAGGCCTAGGTTAATACAACATCTGGTATTACAAAATTAATTGAGGGCTTTGAAAGACTGGACTTAGTACTACCTGGAGGAACAATATTGACTATTAATAATGCATTACATTGTAGTAAGTCTTAAAGAAACTTGTTGAGTTTCAAATCTATTCGCCAAAATGGCTACCATGTTGAGACCTCTAACGAAGGAAAGGTTGAATACCTTTATATTACTACAATAAAAGTGGAATAAATGTGTGCATGAAAAATTACTTGTATTTTCTGTAATGATAGAACCCTGTTACACTAAATAAGACTTGTCGTATGTGATTTTACTATTTTATGACTTGCGGGGATGGTTGGTTTGAGATTTGGAAGGGTTCGGGTTGAAATCGGAACACTTGGTTCCTTAAGTTGGCCTTAAAAGGCTAAGTTTGACTTCGGCCAATATTTTGAGTAAACGACCTCGGAATCGGTATTTGACGATTCCAATAGGTTTGTATGATGCTTAAGGACTTGGGCGTATGCTCGTTTCGGGTTTTGGATGACTCGGGAGCGTTATGGCGCCTAATATCAAAAGTTGGTTCTTGAAGTTCTTTAAAATTTGATTTGGGACGGGTTTTGGTGCTATCAAGGTCCAAATGGAATTCCGAGACCGGAAATAGTTCCGCAATTTCATTTTAGACTTGCATTGCAAAATTTGGTGTCATTCCGAGTTGATTTGGTAGGAATCGGACGAACGGAAGTCTTTTTAGAAGTTTTTGAGTTCATGAGTCAATTCATGCGTTTTGCATTCGAATCGTAGTTTTTGATATTATTTTAGTGTTTTGATCGCTCGAGCGAGTTTGTACGAGGTTATTAGACTTGTGCGGATAGTTGGTGTGGAATCCCTGTGAGCATGTAATTTTTACCCAACCAAAATATTCCTACAAAATGAATAAATAGATTATTCCTATTTATTTTTAGATTTTTTAAGGTTTTTTGGTGATTATTTGCATTTAGTTGCATTTTTCATTTTTAAAGTCATGGAAATCAACAAAAAATATTTAAGTCCTCATAATATAGCATTATTTGTTTTTAGTTGAATATAGTATCTAATTGCATAATTTGATTATATTATTAAAAAGAAAATCACAAAAATTGTTTATTTTTGACATTTTTAGTTTTAGTGTTTAATATGTAAATAACACAAATAGATAATTAGTTTAATTTTATAATCTAAGATAATTTAGTACTTAATTTAGGATTTAGTTAAAATTAGTTAGATTTAAAATTGATTAAAACAAATAGAGGTCTAATTAACTTAGGCCGGACTGGGCCAAATTAGGTCAGCGCAATCCCAAAACTCAATCCAAAACACCCAAGCCCAATATCCCCAAACCGGTCCAGTCCCCCGCCTAACTAAATGACATCGTTTAAGTGCCAGGCAATCCTGGCCGTTGATCTTCAATAGATCCAACGACCCGGAACTCATCCCCTCTTTAAGTATATAAGTGTCCTAACCGTTCCTATCCCCCCTCATTTAATCTCCCCCTCTCTCACATCTCTCTCTCTCTCTCTAAAGTAACTTAAACCTAGTCGCCTCTCCACCCTATTCCTAGAGTCGTCGCCGGAAATCTCCTACGGCAGCGGCGACGCCTAGAACCACCCCAAAGCCACCCAGATCCACCCTATTCTCTCCCCTACTCTTCCTAAACCCCACCTCATCAATCAAACCCCCCAAAAAATACCATGAAAACCTACAAATCTTGATTCTAAGAAACCCAGAAACCCTAGCTCCACCTTAGAGCCACCGTCAATAATTGCCTACGGCGGCGGCGGAACCCAAAAAACACCCAAACTTACCCCATACACTCCCCTCACCATCCTGAATCTCACCCTACTAATCAAATCCCCCCAAACCCCACCAAAAATCTCAGATCTAAGATCTGAAACCCAGAAACCCTAGAGCCGCCGTTGAAAATCGCCTATGGCGGCCGTTGAGCCCTAAACCTACCCAGACTCATACCATACCACCACCACACCCCCTAGAACCCTACTCTACCCACAGACCCCAAAAATCTCCCACTAAAAACCCTAGATCTTAGATCTAAGATTTTCCAAAACCCTAGATCTACCTTCCCTTTCTTTTTTACACCTAGTTCGTCTAAAAATCCTCCTGTCAAGATCTCTCATCAAGGATCTCTGATTCCAGATAGGAGTCTTAGCATGAGGGTTTTTAACGGCTACACTCCTATTTTTTTTCAAAACAGTTCGGTATAATCTCTTGCTCCTTCTTTCTTTTATGTTTTTCCTTTATCTTTTTTTATTATGTGTTTTTTATTTTTATTTTTTAGTATTACTATTTTATGTGTTTTATGTTTTTTTTTGTTTAAGTTATTTAAATGAAGTCGGTTAGGTTAAAACTAGTAATTAGTTTTAGATGCATGTTTGTTTTGTTTGGTAGTTGTTAACAACTGGTCCTCACTGAAATAGCCCATTCCACTTGGCTCAGAAATTGGGTCAGTTTGTGATAAACATGCCCATAGCTTTATTAAAGATTACAAGCCTAAGGTCTTTAGACCAAGAGTCACATGACTCAGGCCCAGAACCAGTCTGGTTCTGAGGATATTCCAAGTCCCTTAGGGGTCAGTTTTGGAATCTTAATTTTGATATTTTCAGTAAATGATTAGAAACTTCTATAATAGGGATAACTGTCTCAATGATGAGTAGGAAATGATAGGAATGAGATCCCAAATATCTAGAAATTGGACAATTGTTCATTTTTTGAGATAAGAAGGTACTAGAAAGTGGGAAGCTATCCATATTTCTGTTAAGGAAAGATGTCTTTATCCTGATTTTAGGGAATGCTAGCAGATTCCTTTTTGGTACCCTAACGCTTATCCCTTTCACTCCCTCACTATATATAAACACTCATCTTTTTCTTCATTATACATAGATATACACGCACACCTGAATACACATACATAGAAAAATCCCCTCAAATTACTAAGTCTACACTGCTTTTAAGTTATTTGCCTTTCAATTTTCAAAACTCCTGAAAAACTAGTATTGGTATTTCTGAAACAAAAACCAAAAAAAAAAAAATTAGATTACTTTCCTACTGGTTTTGTCAAGCTGGGACTAGGAATTGTTGGGTATTCTACTTGATTTCATGCTTGCTGTTACTCAAGTTTTTCAGAGACATATTTTCTTTATCCGTTTGTTTTCTTGCTGCTATCAAGGTACTATTTTATATAATGTAAATGTTTAATCTCATTGTTATCCTGATTATGAATTTGTTGTTTATCAAGAATTTGTGTTTTGTTTAAGTATGCTCTTGTATATGATTTATATTGCTGCATGAATCATGTGGTTCAAATTTATTTGGTTGGAAGTTGTAAGTTCATGTATAGTTAGTCATTTATACTATTTATGTCATTTAAGTGATATTAGCTTTAATATTAAAGTGTTCTGAAAAATTGCAAAAATCTGTTTAAAGCTTCATATATTCATAAAACCTATACGTTCGTATGTAATAGTAGAAACAAAAATAGCATTTTAGAAAACTTGTTAAAGTAGTAACAGGCAAATTTGTTATCATTGTTCAGTTAGTAAAAAATATAATAATTTAGCTCTTTCTATATTTTCTTGTACAAGGAGTTAGTTTAACATATTTGTAGCTTTACTATGTTGCTCTAAACAATTAAATATAGTAATTCCTATTTTTATTAGCTTTAGATCATAAAAATTAGTTTTATAAACAAACTGAACAGTAACCATGGTACATTTTCAGGCCCAAATCAATTGGGTCCATGAGAATTGTACTCTAGGTTTTCTGCTAATAAATCAAGTTGACACAATGATTAAAGGAATTTACTCTTTAAAGTTTCAAATGCACAATGATTTTTAAACTTATCACTTTAACATAGTGTTAATATAAGAAATAGAAGACTTAGGAAATCAGTAGAAAATTATCGAATCAAATCGGATTTTTGATTTACTTTACTCGCGTCCCAAACCCCTTTTAGTATTATGTTTTAAAAAAAAATATAAATAAAAATATAAGTGAAATTAGACAATTGCCACCACAAATTTTAGTCTCAAACTCTTTCAAACAAATATGCATTGGGCCAGAGTCATTTGGAACCATCTTCACGCCCAAATCTTCTTAGATTAAAATCGCTTAGTTGATCGAATGCTTGATAACATGTGTATTGGGACAGAGTTCATTTGGACTCAGCCATTATCCGGACCCAAATCATTTTCGATTAAGACTCAATTTAGTTGGCCCAAATAATTGATAATGTATATATTGGGCCAGAACCCATTTGGATTCAGCTTCTATCAGGTCCAAACTCTCTTAATTATGGGCATGTTTGGCAGCTAATACATAAGCTTCCCCATTTGATTTAAACAAATGTATCACATAGTATTGAACCTTTACGCCTAGTTATACGACATAGGGTACTTAGCTTAGAGATACAATTATAACTTTAGGTATACTTGTAATCGAACTAATTATTACAATTATGTACACGTACGCGTGACATAGTTGTGATGCCTCAAACAAACCAAGGTACACGTTCGCATGACCATGGTCAAATATTTAGTAAAATAAAGTGCCTTAATCAAACACTCGTAGGAATGCTTTTAGGCCTGGTTTTTAAACTACTATCGTGATTGCGTACATGTTCGTATGACATGATCCCGATTGTTTTCCAAATAAATCCAAGGTACGCGTGTATTGGTAAAAAAGAGTTTCACACGTAAGCCTGCTTTTGACAACTCAGCCAGTCACGTGGACACAAGAAAACGCGACAACTGGATGTGATTCTTTGAAGAGGTACGGTACAAAGAAGCACGGTTCAGTAAACCCACGAACTTATCAGCCACTGAAAACTCAACTTGATCAAAACGGGAGAGAGGCACGGTCAGAATGAACTAGACAAAGCTACGGTCATATTCAAGGACCCACAATTGATTACTCGAACGTTATGTAACCGAACCCCAATTACCGTTATCCTTTGTAACGCCTCATTAATGTCATAATTAGTCATTAATGAGTAACCATAGCAAGAGTCGTACGTTATAAGAATCTCCTATATAAGGGAGGGGAATACAACTTGTAAAGGCATCTGATTCTCGAATACAATCAACTTCGATTTTCTATATTTCTGCAATATTTTCTATTATTCATTTCTCTCCATTACCTTGGTTATCAGTAACCCGTATTCATCTTAAAAATAATCTTTAGTCAAAGGGTCTAATTCTTTGGTTAAACAAATTGGTTCCGTTACCGGGAATCTGATAATCTTTGTTTACTTTTCAAGTGATATCCTCTGAATTATGTCAAACCCCAACGACAAC
>ML408666.1:0-18732 GCA_005239525.1 Nicotiana knightiana
ACAGCTACTGGTGTCATCACCCTGCAAAGAGGTGGAACCAACCAAGACTGAACACTAGCCCCAGAGACAAAGGGGGCAGAATTGGGGCCGGCAAGTCCAACCATATAGGCCACCTCACCAACAGCAAAACAGTTGAAAGATGGGTGTCAGGGGATCGCAAGGTAATGCAGCACCGTTTCAGAGGACACAGGGTTATAATCATCAGAATCAGCACCAATCTTACTACTCTCCTTAGCAACAACAAGGGGGAAGGCAAGAAGATGGGTTTGCCAGGTTAGAAGCTATGATGAAGCAAGTAATTGGGTCAAATGCCAAAATCAGTGAGAGAGTAGATATTCATGATGCAGCTATTAAAATCATTGAAGTACAGTTGGGGCAGATATCTATGGCAGTGAACAACCGGCCTCCTGGAACTTTACCTGCAGACACTCAGGTAAATCCTATTGACCAGGTTCCAAGGTAGCTGATGGCAGTGACTCTTCGCAGTGGCAGATAATTAAATATGGATCTGGAAAGGGCTCATGAAAGCAGGCAGACCAAAACATTGGTACCCATGCAGGTTGAACTTGATGATTCAAAGTCTTGAGAAACTTGATTTAGCAACAGTTTAGTATTTTATAGACTCAATTGATACGTAAATTCCCTGTGGGATCGACTCTGGGCGTAATACCCCGGATTATATTTGCAACGCCCGCTTAGTCTTCTAAAAGACATAGTTGAGCGTGATCACTTACTGAGTTGGTTGTACTCACGCTACACCCTGCACTTCGTGTTCAGATCCATGAGTTTTTGGACGCAGAGAGTGTTCGTACCTCGTGTAACTAGCTGTTGGAGATTTTGAGGTAGCTTCCTGACGTTCGTAGTCCTTGTTCTCCTTTCCTGATTCTGTCTTTCGTTATATTTTTTATTCAAAATTTTTTATAGTCGTTTCATTTCTAGTCGAACTATGTATAGATGCTCATGGATTAGTGACATCCCAATGTTGGGAACTATATTTCCGCACTTATGTTTTAGAATTTACCCATATTTATGAAAACTCTGCTTATTTTATATATCTTGACTTATCCTCTGTTAAATATTGGGAGTATTTTGGAAATGTCGGCTTGCCTAGTACCATCGATAGGTGCCATCAGGACAGGTTAGGATTTGGGTTGTGATAGGTTGGTATTAGAGCCTAGGTTACATAGGTCTCATAAGTTATGAGCATGTTTAGTAGTATCTTGCGGATCCGTACGGAAAAGTCTTGTACTTATCTTAGAGAGGATGCCAAACCCTTAGGAAACTTCACATTCTTGAATTCTTGTAGTGCGAATCTATTGGTTCTCGTAACTAAACTTCTGTTATTCTATTCTCTCATAGATGGTGAGGACACGTACTATGGGGCAGGATGGACAGCCACCGATACCACCAGTCAGGGCCGCGAGAGGTCGAGGTCACGGTGGAGGTCGCGGTAGGGGCAGAGGTGTAACTCGCACAATAGCTAGGGTAGCACCTACAGATCCACCAGTTTCCCCAATTCATGATCAAGTCCCAATTGTGGATACGCCACTGGGACCAGCTCAGGCACCAATTGTGCCCATTTTGATTCCAGGCCTTCAGGAGGCCTTAGCCAAGATTCAGTCAGTGTGCACTAGTCTTGCTCAGGCTGTCTCTGTTGCGGCCGTAGCAGCCACTTCTCAGGCGGGGGAGGTGCTCAGACTCCCGCCGCCCACACAGCAGAGCAGGTGGTACAGGGACTCTAGAAACCAGGGGCACTACCATCCCAACCGGTTGCAGCTGCTCAAGACTATGTGGTTCCTGTTATGCCTGATGATGAGCAGCGTAGACTGGAGAGGTTTGTGACACTCTAGCCTGCATCTTTCAATAGTGCTGAGGGGGATGATGCACAGGGCTTCTTGGATAAGTGTTAGAGGATGCTCCGTACAACAGGTATTTTGGAGACCAGTGGGGTGTCGTTCACTACTTTTCAGTTCTCTAGGGCTGTCTTCAGTTGGTGGGAGGCTTATGAGAGGCGTAGGCCAGTCGGCGCAGCACCCCTTACATGGAAGGAGTTCTCCATTCTCTTCTTGGAGAATTTCGTGCTTCAGTCCCGCAGAGAGGAGCTGCGCAGGCAGTTCAAGCAGCTTTGTCAGGTGATATGTCCATGACGGAGTATGAGATGAGACTTTCTGAGTTGGCATGTCATGCTGTGTGGTTAGTTACCACATATAGGGAGAGGATCAGGAGGTTCATTGATGGCCTCACTTTTTAGATGCGGCCTCTTATGACTAGAGATAGAGTGTTTGGTGCTACTTTTGATGAGGTTGTCGACATTTCTCATTAGATAGGAGATGGGTCGCAGTTAGCAGCGGGTTGAGAGGGAGGCCAAGAGGCCTCATGGACAGGGTAGATTCAACGGTATTCCTTCTGAGGGTCAGTTCTACCACGGTAGGGTTCGTCCTTTAAAACATGCTTAGATGGCTCGCCCAGTTCACCGTGGTGCATTATCTGGCCATAGTTCACACAGTTATCAGTAGGGTCAGTCATCTCTCAGTGCCCTCCCATCTCAGAGTTTGGCCCATGCTCCGTCAGATCAGGGCTCATTTATGTCAGGTCCTTCTACTAGTTATCTCGGTGCTCGGGGCTCTCTTCAGTCCCCACTACTAGCACCAGGGATTTGTTTTGAGTACGGGGAGTTTGGGCATGTGTGGAGGCAGTGTCCTCGTCGTCAGAGAGTTCCAGCGTAGCAGGGGAGGCAAGCTATGTCTTTCGCACCAGCTGCTACACTACCCACTCAGCCAGCTTGGGGTGGAGCTCAGTTAGCTAGGGCTCGCCTGAGAGGGAAAGGCCAATTAGGCGGCGGCCAAGCCCGTTTCTATGCTCTCCCTGCCATAAAGATGTCATTACTTCGGATGCTGTGATCACAGGTATTATCTCAGTTTTCCACAGGGATGCCTCTATATTTTTTTACCCTGGTTCCACTTATTCATATGTGTCCTCGTATTTTGCTCATTATCTGGATATGTCCCGTGAGTCTCTAGTTTCATCTATTTATGTATCTATGCTAGTGAGCGATACTATTACTATGGGTCGTGTATATCAGTCATGTGTGGTGACTATTGGGGGTCTGGAGACTAGAGTTGATCTCTTGTGGCCTAGTATGGTCGATTTTGACATGATTTTGGGTCTGGATTGGTTGTCTCCATGTCATGTTGTTCTAGATTATCACGCTAAGACCGTGACGTTGACGATGCTGGGGTCGCCGAGGGTTGAGTGGAGAGGCTCTATAGACTATGTTCCCAGTAGAGTTATTTCATACTTGAAGGCTCAACGGATGGTTGAGAAGGGTTGTCTATCTTATTTTGCCTTTGTGAGGGATATTAGTGCAGAGACCCCTACTATTGATTCTGTTCCGGTGGTGCGAGATTTCCCAGATGTATTTTCCTGCACACCTGTCAGGCATGCCGCCTGACAGGGATATTGACTTTGGCATTGATTTGGTGCTGGGAACTCAACCCATTTCTATTCCACCGTATCGTATGGCACCAACTGATTTTAAGGAATTGAATGAGCATCTTCAGGAACTCCTTGATAAGGGGTTTATTCGGCCTAGCATGTCACCTTAGGGTGCACCAGTTCTATTTGTGAAGAAGAAGATGGATGGTACTATGAGAATATGCATTGATTACATATAGTTGAACAAGGTCACAATCAAGAACAAGTATCCTTTTTCGCACATTGATGATCTACTTGACCAGCTCCAAGTAACGCGGGTGTTATCCAAGATTAATTTGTGGTCAGGGTATCACCAGTTGACGATTCGGGACTCAGATAAACTTAAGACAACTTTCAGGAACCGATATGGCCATTATGAGTTCCTTTTGATGTCTTTTGGACTGACCAATGCCCCAGCAGCATTCATGCATATGATGAACAATGTATTTCAGTCTTATCTTGACTCGTTCGTTATCGTATTCATTGATGATATTCTGGTGTACTCTTGTATCCAGGAGGAGAATTCCCAGCGTCTGAGAATTGTGTTGCAGTGGTTGAGGGAGGAGAAGCTTTATGCAAAGTCCTCCAAGTGTGAGTTTTTTCTCAGTTCGGTGGTGTTCTTGGGGCACGTGGTGTCCAGTGAGGGTATTCAGGTGGATTCGAAGAAGATAGAGGCGGCTTAGAGTTTGCCCAGACCATCCTCAGCCACGGAGATTCAGAGCTTTCTTGGCTTGGCTGGTTATTACCGTGGCTTCGTGCGGGATTTCTCATCTATTGCATCGCCCTTGACCAAATTGACCCAAAAGGGTGCTCTTTTTAGGTAGTCGGATGAGTGCGAGGAGAGCTTTCATAAGCTCAAGACTGCTTTGACCACGACTCTAATTCTAGTTCTACCATCAGTTTCTGGTTCTTACACAGTGTATTGTGATGCTTCTCGGATCGGTATTGGGTGTGTTAGCAGATATTGTTCATGCCTTGAAGATTTGGCGGAACTATTTGTACGGTGTCCATTGTGAGATTTACATAGATCACCGGAGTTTGCAGCATCTGTTCAAACAGAAGGTTCTTAACTTGCGTCAGCGGAGGTGGTTGGAGCTGCTTACGGGATATGATATCACCATTTTGTACCATCCCGGGAAGGCCAATGTGGTGACCGATACTTTGAGTCGCTAGGCGGAGATTTTGGGGAGCTTAGCATATCTACTAGCAGTAGAGAGGCCATTGTCATTGAATGTTCAGGCCTTAGCTAGTCCATTTTTTAGATTGGATATTTCTGATCCGAGTCGAGTATTGGCTTGTGTGGTATCTCGGTCTTCTATTTATGATCGTATTAGGGAGCGTCAGTATGATAACCCCCATTTGCTTGTCCTTAAGGACACGTTCCAGAACGCTGATGCTAAGGAGGTCACTATGGGGGTGATGGTGCATTGAGGATGCAGGGCACGCTATTTGTGCCTAATGTAGATGGTTTGTGTGAGTTGATTCTTCAGGAGGCTTATAGTTCACAGTACTATATTCATCCGGGTGCTGCAAAGATGACTTGAGGCAGCATTACTGGTGGAGGAGAATGAAGAAGGACATAGTGGACTATGTAGCTCGGCGTCTAAATTGCCAGCAGGTGAAGTATGAGCATCAACGGCCAGGTGGGTTGCTTCAGAATTTAGATATTCCAGAGTGGAAATGGGAGCGGATCACTATGAAATTCATAGTTGGGCTTCCATGGACCCAGCAGAAGTTTGATGCAGTTTGGGTGATTGTGGATAGTGTGACCAAGTCAGCTCATTTCGTTACTACCTGTTCTTCCGAGCAACTGGCTCGAGTGTATACGTGATATTCTCAGGCTTCATGGTGTACCGGTATCTATCTTCTCTGACTGGGGTACGCAATTTACATCATGGTTCTGGAGGGCTGTACAGCACCAGTTGGGTACTTGAGTGGAGTTGATCACATCACTTCACCCTCAGACGGATGGACAGTCCGACCTTACTATTCAGATATTAGAGGATATGCTTCGTGCCTGTGTGATGGAGTTTGGGGGATCATGGGATCAATTCTTGCCACTAGCAGAGTTTGCTTACAACAACAGTTATCAGTTGAGCATCCAGATGGCACCGTATGAGGTTCTGTATGGTAGGCGGTGCCGGTCTCTAGTGTGTTGGTTCGAGCTGGGTGAGGCTAGATTATTGGGTACATACTTGGTTCAGGATGCTCTGGAAAAGGTTAGGGTAATTCAGGATCGACTTCGCACAGCCCAGTCCTGACAGAAGAGTTATGCAGATAGGAAGGTTTGCGATGTTGCATTCATGGCTGGAGAGCGGGTCCTGCTCCGGGTGTCACCCATGAAGGGTTCTATGAGGTTCGGAAAAAGGGCAAGCTGAGCCGAAGGTTTATCGGCCCATTTGAGGTGTTGCGACGTGTTGGGGAGGTTTCTTATGAGCTTGCTTTGCCTCCCAGTTTAGCAGGAATTCATCAAGTATTCCATGTTTCTATACTTTGTACGTATCACGACGATCCTTCTCACGTGTTGGATTTCATCTTAGTCCAGGTGGACAAGGATTTATCTTATGTTGAGGAGTTGGTAGCTATTTTGGACAGGAAGGTTCGAAAGCTGAGGTCAAAGATCTCATGAAGGTTTAGTAGAGAGGTCAGTCGGTCGAAGATGTGACATGGGAGACCGAGCATGATATGTGCAGTAGTTATATTCATCATTTCACCACTTCAAGTATGTCTCTACACTCGTTCGAGGAAGAATATTTGTTTAAGACGGGGATGATGTAATGACTCAGACGATCGTTTTGAGAGTTGTAGCGTTGTTCCCCCATTTTCTGATTTTTTTATGTTCACAACTGTTATATGAATTATCGGGTTAGTTTGCTCGGGTCCGGAGTGAATTCAGAGTGAATTGAGACACTTAGTCTCTTAATTGAAAGCTTAAGTTGGAAAAGTTGATCGGATGTCGACTTATGTGTAAACGACCTTGGACTTGAATTTTGATGGTTCCGTTAGCTCCGTTAGGTGATTTTTACTTAGGAGTGCGTCCGGATTTTGATTTGGAGGTCTGTAGTATAATTAGTCTTGAAATGGCGAAAGTTGGAATTTTTGAAAATTTTGATCGGGAGTGGACTTTTTGATATCGGGGTCGGGTTCTAATTCTGGAATACACAATAGGTTCATGGTGTCATTTATGACTTGTGTGCAAAATTTGAGGTCAACTGGACGTGATTTGATAGGTTTCGGCGTTGTTTGTAGAATTTGGAAATTTCAAAGTTCTTAAGGCTTGAATCCGTGTGTAATTCGTGTTTTTGATGTTGTTTGAGGTGATTTGGGGTTTCGACAAAGTTCGTATGATGTTTTGGGACTTATGGTATGTTTGGTTGAGGTCCTGGAGGCCTCGGGTGAGTTTCGGGTGGTTAACGGACTTGGTTTTGAGTTGGTGAAATAGCTAAAGTTTCTATTTTTTTTTCATCCGATTTCTTTATATGCGATCGTGTGGTCAGGTCTGCGATCGTGTAGGCTAAGCTGGTCACTGATGAAAATTACCCTACGCGTTCGCGAGTGGAGGACTGCTATCGGGTAGCTTTGAGGGGCAGTGATACGTGAATGCGTGGGCCGGGACGCGTTCGCAAAGAGGAAAAGGGGTAGGAACTAAGGTCAAGTGGGGCTAAGCATCACGTAGGTCGCGTAGGTCAGTGGGGCTGAGCATCGTGTTCGTATGGGAGATTCCGTGTTTGCGTAGAGTTAGTTTGTGGGAAAGCATAATTGTGCTTCGCGATCGCGATGAAGGTATATCTGGCAGATTTAAAAGATTTAAAAACGAGGGTTTCGAGTTCATATCATAAAATTGAAGTGGGTGTTTGGGGTAAGTGATTTCTATCTAATTTTGGTCAAATTCCATGATTATGCCTTTAATTCCATCATCTATCTTGCGATTTGGGGTGGAAAATTAGGGAAAATGAGGAAGAGTTCTTGAGTTGGATTTTTGGGGTTTTGAATGAGATTTTGTTATCGGATTTGAGTAAATTTGTATGGTTAGACTCGTGAGTGAATGGGCCTTCGAGTTTTGTGACTTTTGTCGGATTTCGAGACGTGGGTCTGGGACCGGGTTTGAGCTGATTTCGGATTTTTGACTATAATTTAGTATTTTTCTTATGGGGTTGATTCCTTTAGCCTATATTAATTGTATTGTACTACTTATGGCTAGATTCAGGATGTTTGGAGACCGATTTGAGAGGCAAAGCCATTTTAGAGTAGAGTTTTTCTCGGATTGAGGTAATTAACAGTTTTGAATCTGGTCCTAAGGGTATGAAACCCCTGATTTTGTATTATATGATAGTTTTTGAGGTGACACACATGCTATATGACAGGCGTGTGAGAGTGCACCGTGAGAATTGGGACTTGGTCCATTCCGTGAACTGAGAAATTGAATAAACTTGTTGTTAGCTATATGCTCTTCATCAGTTATAGATATTTGATTGTGAATCATGTTAGGGATCATGCTTAAGACATATAATGGTACTGCTGGGACCTACAGAAGTCGTGTTACAAGTCGAATTACCTGCTATATGTTATTTGTACTCAGTCTCAGTCTTTATTTGCATATCGTAGCTCAGTTTCTATTATTCTTGATTGATACATCATATTATAGTTGTTTGAGCTATAATTCTTGATTTTCTGAGAGCCCGAGAGATTGGAGAGATTGATGATTGAGTGAGGCCTCGTCCTGATTGTGAGGACATTTATGGGTTCGGGCTGTATGTCGCAGCTTGTTTAATTGATATATGCCATGATTGGATTGTTATAGTGCTTGGTTTGAAGGAGCCCCTCCGGAATCTGTACACACCCCTAGTGAGCGCAGGTACCTACTGAGTGCGAGTGCTGAGTGTCGAGTGTTGAGTGACTATGAAAAATGAGTAATTGTGAGGCTTGGAGTGAATGGGAGGACGGAGTGATTGTATCCCTGAGAGGATGTACATGGCATTTTTGTTGTTGCACATAGTTTTCATACATCACTATTTTTATAGTAACTTCTACAAGATACTTTTATTTTGGTTTTACTTAAATTTGACTACTATAATTGATTTGGTGGAAGCACGTCTACTTTCCTTGTTGAGATTACTGAAAATTAATTACAACTGTGTAGCTCGTCACTATCTTTCAGTTCCTTATTTATTATTGTTACTTAGTGAGTTGGTTGTACTCACGCTACACCTTGAACTTCGTGTGCAGATCCAGGAGTTTTGGGATGCAGAGAGTGTTGATATCTCGCGTAGCTAGCTGTTGGAGATTTCGAGGTAGCTGCCTGGCGTTCGCAGTCCTTGTTCTCCTTTCCTAATTTTATCTTTCGTTGTATTTGTGATTCAAAAATTGATATAGTCATTTCATTTCTAGTCGGACTATGTATAGATGCTCATGGCTTAGTGGCACCCCGATGTTGGGAACTATCTTTCTGCACTTATGTTTTGGAATTTACCCCTGTTTATGAAAACTTTGCTTATTTTATATATCTTGACTTATCCTCTGTTAAATATTGGAAGTATTTTGGAAATGTCGGCTTGCCCAGTACCACTGATAGGCACCATCATGACAGGTTAGATTTGGGTCGTGACAGGCATATGGCTCGATCCCATCATAATATGTGCACTACCGATGGTCAAACGACACAAATCATAGATACAACTATTATACTACCTAGGCGAATGACCCACTCCCATGAGAGTGGTACATAATCCTGCTGAGGCGAATGACCCGATCCCATCATAATCTCTGTACTTCCGAGGGTCGAACGACACGAACCATAGATACATCTATTATACTGCCGAGGAAAACGGCCCGCTCACATTAGAATAAGAAGGTTTGACAGGTCCTTGAACCTACTCACGAAGGAACATGTGAGTTATAAGGAGCTTTGAGGAAACCTTTCGGTGAGAACGCATAACACGGGAGAAATTCGTAAGAGGAGTATAATTATTTTGCAGCTAATCATGAAACTCGTCAAATCTCTACATTCACAAGTCTATCACTCTATGTCCGTCTAGTTTAAAGTAGTAATGCAAAGTAAAAGAATTTAATAAGCAAGAATTCAACAAAATAGTACAGTTATAGCATGGCGTGAACCTTAGTCTACCCGGACAATAACATGAATATAGCTACGTACAGACTCTCGTCACCTCGTGCGTACGTAGCCCCTGCAACAAGTAACATATATCAATTACAACACCTAGGGGTAGTTTCCCCCTCATAGAGTTAGACAGGACACTAACTTCACTCTGAAGTTCCATCACCGGCTCTAACGTCGCTCTAACACCTCAAGAATTATGCAAGCAACAAAAATATACTCTAATACTCATAATAAATTAATTTATAACAACTCCCAACTCCGCTCGAAAAACCAATAACGTCAACCCTCAGGCCCACATGCCCGGATTCTGAAAAATTATTGAAAATAAATATTACCAATAACTCATATGGTCTATACCAAGAAAATCATCCAATTTCGTCCATGAATCAACCCTCAAATCAAGGATTTGTCATTTCTCAATTTTGGGGCTCAAAATCTCAATTTCTACAATCCAAACATGGATAAAAATGGAAACCAACATAAATAATCATGGAGAAACATCAAAATACAGGTCATATATCTACCTCCTTGTTGAGACGATACAACGCCGCAAAAATCACCTCAAACGGAGCTCTAGAATTCAAGATATGCCCAAAATACTAAAATTCTCGGTTAAAAACACTATCCAGGTGGTTTTTCTTCTTCGTGTTCGCGGAAAAAACTTCGGGTTCGCGAAGAGTAATTCTTCACGTTGACCGGTCAAGTCCGCACCAGAAACTAGCAATCTTCCCCGACACGAAATGGGCATAACTATATCATATGACATCAGAATTCAGTGATTCTTGTTGCTATGACTCCGTAATTACAATACGGATCTAATGGTTCAATCCAATCACAAATAAAAGGCCGTTTTCTCAATATAGTACCCTTTATGTCCTAAGAAACGACGTTGAAACATCAAATAAGAGCACGATACAACCCAAACACTTCCGAAACACACCCAAGGCCCCCGGGACACCGTCCAATCACACTGACCTGCTCCATAACATAACATGTACATGCTAGAGGCCTGAAATCATACCAAATAACATCAAAAATACGAATCACGCAGCGATTCAAGCATAATGAACTATTGAACTTCTAACTTCCACATCCGATGCTGAAACCTATCAAATCACGTTCGATTAACCTAAAATTTTGCACACAATTCACATTTGAAATTACTAACCTACTCCAACTTCCGGAATCAAAATCCGACCTTGATATCAAAAAGTCTACTCCCCGTAAAACTTTCAACTTTTACCAAATGATCTACGGACCTCCAAATCCACATCCGGATGCACTCCTAAGACCAGAATCACCATACAGAGCTATTTCCAGGCCCGGAATTCCAAACAGACATCGATAACATTAAAATTACACTTAAACCCAAATTTATGAAATTCTTCCAAAATGCCAACTTTCCACACTAGGCGCCGAAAAGCTCCCGGGTCATCCAAATCCTGGTCCAGAAATATGCCCAAGTCCAAAATCATCATACGAACCTGTTAGAACCTTCAAATTCCGATTCCGAAGTCGTTTGCTCAAAAGTCAAACCTTAGTCAATCCTCTAACTTAAAGCTTCCGAAATTAGAATTTTTTCCAAATCAACTCCGAACTTCCCGAAATTCAATTCTGATCACATGTACACTCATAATACCTGAAGTGAAGTTACTCAAGTCCTCAAACCGCCGAACGACGCGCTAGAGCTCAAAACGACCGGTCGAGTCGTTACATTCTCTCCCACTTAAAGATACGTTCGTCCTCGAACGTGCTAAGAACTACTCCGAAGTTTTCCAAAATCCACCCGTGCCACCAAAACCCAGTTGAGCACATTAGCTCGAGCCACACTGAAGATCCTTCCTGCTACCTTAGCTAGCAAGCTTTAGAGCCAAATTCCAACATCCGGAGTTTCTCCATAATACCATATTCTAACACACGAAACACTGTATTAATCACCAGACATTGAACCCAACGTGACCATGCTCCTCCGCTGAAATCACACCATGCACCACATAACTTATTTGCCCAAGGCAATCTCCCCCAAGCACAACGACTGAAATTTCCACAGACCCGAAGTCCGTGGTATACCTTATAACATATATAAGCCATGTTCCAACTCTCACAATACTGCCACGACGGAAGAGATTTGTAGAAACTCATAACTATCTGCTGAATCACAAATCATGGAGTCTCTCCTCCTGACAAGAAGCATTACTTCATTCTAAACTGGACAACGATACTTGCTCTTTAGTATACCTTATATAAATACGATCGCACTAATCACAGGTCCAATAAGCTCTGCTCACCCAGTACAAGCTTCTTAGGCAATATGCCACCTCAGACACTACCAAAAGTCTCATGTGATGCCACAATGTGCCAACAAGCTACAAACCCGAATGTGATACATAAGGAAAAATGAACTCTCAAAAGAACTACTTAACCCACGTAACTAATTAAACAACTGAAAAGATGGTATGAACCTTCCTCAGAAAATGAGAAACAAAACACACAATACTAGATATATGGAACTGTATTCAACACACATTGTTGTGGAGTGTAGCCCGATCCACACATGATATCGTTGCGGCATGCAACCCGATCCAACCATAATACCTGTGGCGGCGTGCCACCCGATTCAAACAACATACCTGTGGCGGCGTGCCACCTGATCCTAATATAATAATCTATAAGGAAATACCTATCGATCCAGAATGCTCATACCTATTAAATACCTTAATGTAGACTACAAGCATGCCAAGTGTATAATATCATCCCTGAGGAGACAGATAGCGCGATACGTTACAAAACTCAAGCACGACTAAGGGATCACGATACAAGTGCGAATAATCATACTGTCTCACAACCCATATGAAACAATAGAGATTACAAGTAATATTTGATGACAGAAATAACATCCAAGGCCTGAAGACCCCTCCGTAAGCAACGCTATGTTGAAATGAACACATCTGGCCTGATATAGAGCGCACATTCACATCTAGATCCATCCATGGAACTCAAATTGATTCTGATTGTACCACACTGGGCTAATAACCTTCCAAGGATCCACAACAACCCTATTCATCACACATAAGAACAACCGTCCAATTCAGAACAAACTTCTGCAATTCACAACCAAATGAATAGAGCGCCTCCTAGGCCTAAGCTCTCACATTAGCAGTAGTAACATAATCTCCATACTTGGTTTCAATTTTCAATCAATCAAGTGACTACATGTCACACTTATACAATCTTCCCGTGGAATACGCTCCCACGACCTTCCGCACCAGGTAACAAAGTCTGCACATCCATACCACCGGCCATACAATTATGTAAAGCGAATCGAGTATCCATAAATCAGCACACAAATCCTCTTACACAGGATACCGATCTCAGGTGATGCTAAAGACAATACTAGCTCATTCTAAACATCTAAATTATTTCATGCTCATCCAAGCTCGTAAAATTCTTGTCTACACTGAACCACAACCTTGATCCTCAACTTCCAATTCCCATGCCGCTCAGTGCACCTAACATGCCAATACGCGAGAGTGCAAGAATTCCATCATAACTCCTGAACCACTAATAGAATAAACACTCCATCATATAAAAACCTTTCACTTAACTCATTTCAGGAGAACCATTGCAACACGCGACTGAAATCCCATAACCGCAGAAAATACAATTCTCAAGTAGTGGTCGAAACCACCATAACTCTTCCGGGATCCATCTACACATAACATGCCATTATAATCGAATACCTCCAAATAAATCAACTTACAGCGGTCGTCAAACCTCGAATGTACCGCCATAAATCACCTGCATAACTTAACACGCTGAAGGAATTGATCATTGCCACCATCATGCTAATTCAATTATTGCTAACTGAACTAACTTCTTCTAATTTACTCTAGACTTGACTTCGAAATAATAATAGCTCCATTCAAAATATAAGGAACCCAATCCGCACTCATCCTGAGTGACACTATTTCATGAGACCACGTTGCCTCAAACCCACGAACTAACTCATACCCTCCTTGTGTGCACATTCACATCTTCAACTGGCACACCCATTCTGGTAATTCCTCTATGAATCCCAAGTTATTTCCTCCTGTTCCTCCAATGCTACACCGCAGACCGATGATAACATAGAATACTCCAAGCCCCTTTCATAATCCACTGCAAAAGCTCGATACTTATCCATACCACAGACTCAAAATCCTTAGGCACCACACTTTAATTTTTAACCTACTAGGACCATTGTTGAGAGTCACCCACTCTGACTTGTTCCCGAATATAGTCAAACTCCAATGCCTTGCTAGAACATGAACACCCTCTCAAAGAAGCAACCGGTTGTATTCATTTCCTTGTACATCACATCCACATGAAGCATAGACTCTGAGTCTTCCCAAAACCTGAACATGAACCGATAAAGCCAAATATAGCACACATTCCTCAAATCCGTTGCTAAAATTACCACTAGTGTTTTCTTTCCTTAGTTGCCACTAATACACCGATAACTAGAAACCACACAAGTAGACAACCACACAATCCAATCATAGACGGCGGGGCTCGCCCACTTGGCTTGATGCTACAATTACATAGCCCTGGTACCCACCGAGATTCCTTCTTCCCCAATGACATCAGCTAAAAGTCCAACAATGCATTCCAAACTCGAAGTCATGTTGCATCCAAATAAAATTCGTGGACCTAGTCACTGTCCACCATGAATTCCCAAATGGCTCCAAACTTTCCTCAAGGCGTGTGGCCATTCTACCACAGAACACATATGTTACTCTGCCACTCTCCCACTTTGGTTAAACCCTCTCCTTTAAGAAAATCATCGACGTCTACTTTTCATACTTGACCTTGTAGCAATTCAACCACCGCAAAACACCTCCCACATGTACTTCCTCGTCCTTCTTTGCCCAATTGTTGCCTCAAATCCGAATCCATCTCTGTAACACTTGAACTAATAAATTGCCACCAACTCCAAGCTTCCTAGAAGATCATCCTTCTCGAGCCATCAGCATTAGAAATACCCATTTGATTCCAAAATCGCTACACTCTGCTATCTCTAACAACTGCTTCTCTGTCACCATCTCACACTACCCTGCTCCGACGACAAATTGATGATGACCATAACACCGGTGAACCTTAACATTTTCAACAAGGACAATGACACCACATCACAATTAAGAATTCCACCACGCTCGAAAATACCAAGTCTTGTTATTCCATTATCCCAAACCTGAACATTCATAAACTAATTTGTTTTCCTCCAATGGAAATAAAATGATGAACCTCTGAATCATACATTGAGAAAAACCTCCTTTCAAGTCATTCACTGACTCGACACATAAACAAGCACCATATCATTACACCAACACGGCACGATAACAACGTCTGAACATCATAGAAATCTATGCGCAACCTTGAAACCATTGAAAACACATCTACTGAGCCGAAATGATAGAACATCCTTCCGCAAGAAGACGATAATGACTTGCTCAAACATGCAGGGAGATACATCCAACCCATGTCTGTAGTACCACTACAACTCCTCGATGCCCAATTGACACGAGCAATGAACATCGTATAAGAATAAGTAGGAAGGATATAAAGGCATAGACCTCAAAGGAATCAAATCCACGATGAGGAATCAAGAAAGGGAATTTCTCCTAACAGTCTTGTAGCCTCTCGAAGATAAGTACAAATGTCTCCGTACCGATTCGCAAGACTCTACTAGACTTTCTCATTACTCGTGAGACCTAAAAGAACCTAACACTCTGATACCAAGCTGTCACGACCCAAAATCCACTAGACGTCGTGATGGCGCCTAACATCCCTGTCAAGCAAGCCAATAGTGAATGTTTAACTTAATTATTCATTTTAGTATTTTTGAAATCATAATTTTCATCAATTAAATAGTAAAAAATAGAATTTACAGGGTTACTGATAATGTTTTCACAACTACAATAAAGGACAACCCACAAACACCCCAAAAACCCGGTGTCAAAAGCGCATAAGCAACAACTAGGAAATAAAAGAAAATACAACATCTGTCTGAGGTACAAATTAGAAAGGACAATACAAATAACTTTGATGGAGACTCTATAGGTTGCAGATCGTATCATGAAATGCAGCTCATGGTACGTCCCCGAAATAGTTGTGCGTCTGTGCCCAAAAGATCACCAGACATATATGAACCTGCACAAAAATGTGCAGCAAGTGTAGCGCGAGTACGTAAATCAATGTGTACCCAATACGTATCTAGCATAACCTAGAGAAGTGGTGACGAGGGGTCGACATTGACACTTTACTAGTGGTCTAATAAGACAGATACAGTACGAAGTAAACATATATGGGGTAGAGTAAATAAACTAATTAAACAAGTGTAAATATGTGATACGGTCCTCCCCTCTATAATAGACTCAAGCTCTCAATTAGCAATCACATCCTCAATCGGAGCGCGCGCGCGCCACACACACACACACACACACACACACACATATATATATATATATATATATATATATATATATATATATATATATATATATATATATATATAATGGACCTCACCAGATAGGTCCTCATAATTCAAATTAGGAAGACTCATAGATACATTGACTTCTTGTTAGATATTACGCACGATTTCCATGAGAGTATTTTGTAGAAATGCCGAGGCGTATGGCCCGATCCCATCATAATCTCTGCACTGCCGAGGGTCTAACGGAAGAAATCATAGATACATCTGTTATACTGCCGAGGCGAATGGCCCGATCCCATGAGAGTGTGGTACATAATCCTGCCGAGGCAAACTGTTCGATCCCATCATAATATGTGCCCTACCGAGGGTCGAACAACACGAACAATAGATGTATCTGTCCTACCGAGGCGAATGGACCGATCCCATTAGAATAAGAAGCTTTGACGGGTCATTGACCCACTCATGAAGGAACATGTGAGTTATAAGGAGCTTTGAGGAAACCTTTCGACGAGAGCACATAACACGGGAGAAATTCGTAAGAGGAGTACAATTATTTTGCAGCTAATCATGAAACTCGTCAAATCTCTACAATAGCAAGTCTATAACTCTACTCCCATCTAGTCTCAATTAGTAATTCGAAGTAAAAGAATTTAATAAGCAAGAGATAACCCAAATAGTACAGTTATAGCATGGCGTGAACCTGAGTCTACCCGGACAATAATATTAATGTAGCTGCATACGGACTCTCGTCACCTCGTGCGTACGTAGCCCGCAATAAGTAATACATATCAATTACAACACCTAGGGGTGGTTTCCCCCTTATAGAGTTAGATAGGAGACTTACCTCGCTCCGAAGTTTAATAACCGGCTCCAACGTCACTCTAACACCTCAAGCCGGTACCCTTCTCTCCAAAACTAGTCAAGCAATAAAAATATACTCTAATACCCATAATAAATCAATTTATAATAACTCCCAACTCCGCTCGAAAAGTCAATAAAGTCAACCCTCGGGCCCACATGCCCGAATTTCGAAAATTATTATAAATAAATATTACCCATAACTCATATGGTATAAATCCAGAAAATCATTCAATTTCGTCCAAGAATTGATCCTCAAATCTAGGATTTAACATTTCTCTACTTTGGAGCTCAAAATCCAAATTTCTACAATCTAAATACGGATAAAAATAGGAACCAACAGAATTACTCATGTATAAACATCAAAATAAAGGCCACATATTTACCCCCTTGTTGAGACGAGAACAACGCCGTAAAAATCACCTCAAACGGACCTCTAAAACTCAAGATATGCCCAAAATACTAAATTTCTCGGTTTAAAACACTGTCCATGCGATTTTTCTTCTTCACGTTCGCGGGAAAACCTTCGAGTTCGCGAAGAGAAATTCTTTGTGTTGACCGGTCAACCCAAACTTCCTCCTTCGCATTCGCGGGGCCTCCCTCGCGTTCGTGAAGAACAAAGTCCGCAACAGAAACCAGCAATCTTTCCCGAAACGAAAATGAGCACAACTCTCTCATACGACATCGGAATTCTGTGATTCTTGTTGCTATGACTCTGTAATTACGATACAGATCTAATTTTTCAATATAATTACAAATCAAAGGTTTTTTTTCCTCAACATGGTACCCTTTATGTCCTAAGAAACGACGTTAAAACATCAAATAAGAGCACGATACAACTCAAATACTTCTGAAACATACCCGAGGCCCCGGGACCCCGTCCAATCACACTAACCCGCTCCATAACATAAAATGGACCTGATCGAGGCCTCAATTCATACCAAATAACATCAAAATTATGAATTTTCCATCAATTCAAGCATAATGAACTATTAAACTTCTAACTTCCACATCCGATGCTGAAACCTATCAAATCACGTCCGATTGACCTCAAATTTTGCACACAAGTCACATTTCACATTACGGATCTACTCCAACTTTTGGAATATGAATCTAACTCTGATATCAAAAAGTCTACTCCCCGTCAAACTTCCAAAAATCTTCAACTTCCAACATTCGTCAAATGACCCAAAATGACCTACAGACCTCCAAATCCACATTCGGACGCGTTCCTATGACTAGAATCAACGTGAGGAGCTATTCCTAGGCCCTGAATTCCAAATGGACATCGGTAAAATTAAAAATACACTTCAACCCAAATTTATAAATTTTTTCCGAAATGCCAACTTTCCACAATAGGCGCCGAAACGCTCCCTGGTCACCCAAAACCCGACCCGGACATACTCCCAAGTCTAAAATCATCATACGAACCTGTTGGAATCCTCAAATCCCGATTCCGAGGTCGTTGACTCAAAAGTCAAACCTTAGTCAATTCCTCAAACTTAAAGCTTCCGAAATTAGAATTTTCTTTCCAACTCAACTCCGAGCTTCAACAAATTCAATTTCGATCACATGTACAAGTCATAATACCTGAAGTGAAGTTACTCAAGGCCTCAAACCGCCGAATGATGCACTAAAGCTCAAAAAGACCGGTCGGGTCATTACAATATATTACTTAAAATACTATTTCTCACTTCTTTTTTCATCTCAGAAATAATTTTCTCCTTTCTACAGGCACTTTTGTTATATAAATTTTAATTACCGAAAGAAAAATATCTTGATTTTAAAAAAAAAAAAAAAAAAAAAAAAA
>ML408666.1:22473-38709 GCA_005239525.1 Nicotiana knightiana
AAAAAAAAAAAAAAAAAAAAAAAAATTCTTTTAAATTTTGTGGCCAATCAAATACAGTCGTAACAAATGAAGCCAAGGGAATACTATATGTAATATAATCCTCCAATTTTGGGAGAATATTTTACATGCAAGAACAAATAAGCAAAATTCTGGAACTCCTATTAACACCTACGCCACCATGAATATGGACCTCAAAATTAATACATCTCTCCAGAGAACAAAGAAAGAACAAACAATTCTATACTCTCCCGAAACCGAACATATATCATAATGTAATAATTGAGACATAATTCACAATACGAATTCAAAAGCAAAAACAAGTTCCAAAAAAAAGAAAAAATAGAAGAAGAAATAAATCGAAATCACACGACATGAACAACATTGGATTTCCTACCAGTAAAGCTTCCCTGATCTTGTGAAGACTTGTTGAAGAACTCAATACAATCAGCTATAGCTTCATTGTAATGAGAAGTTGACGAGTAATAGGAAGAACTACACGACGTCTTGGGCGGGTCAAGCCTATCACACGACTCCCCGCCCTTTGCTTCTTGAGTCTGAGTAGATCTGGATGATAAAAAAATTAAACGCATGAAAATCTTGCGTAAGCGATCAAGGATTTTCATGGCTGAGAAAATTGATCAACTTAGACCTACTAAGTGTTTGAGCACTCTGAAATATTTTGCCTTGAACAGAAGCCTTAATATTAGAGTACATTATTATTATTGTTATTATAATTCTCTTAGAAAATTAGAATATTACAGCCCACAAGAACACAATTTTAAGCCTCCGGGAAACGCAGTGCTATCATATCTGTCGTATGCTGTTGCAAAAAGAGAGTGAAGTTTCCCAAAATGTTAAGAGTATATTGTCCAATTCTAGGTATGAGGATATACATTCACAAGGAAACAAATGATGTTTCAGCTTTCTGCCATGTGACCTAAATCATTCGTTTTTGCCTTTGATGTCTTTTCTCAATTGTTTATTCAGTTTCTTTCATTAACTTCCAAGTAATTAATAATCATGTCTTATACCAAAACATTCCCTTTGAAATTCAAAGACCTTATTTGAATAATCATAGAATCAATCACCGTGTCTCTTAACGCCCCCCCCCCTCCCCTCCCCCTATATATATATATTATATTTATATTATAAACAAGAAGACTATTAGCGAAATGTTGTTCGCCTTTTTTACCCTTATATTTCACGCTAGACATTGTAGTCATTTTGTTATTTTAATTTTCCTAATATAAGGAATAATCATTTAATTATTTTCCATATATTTAGAAATTCAAAATCTAACTAAACTTTTTGTATTGAATTCTCCATTGTTTAAACTAGGTGTGAATATATTTGTAAAATAAAAGTAACACCCAAAAAAATTGAAGTAGGAAAGTTTCGTCAACTCTTTTGGAGTCATTATTCTTTGTATAGAATTATAACCAATTACTTATTAATAATTTGTGTAAAATAAAAGTTAATTAAAACAGAATAAAATCCTACAGATGAAGTCTCGTGCACATGGAACTCCCTTTTAGGTTTAGGAATTCTAATATTATAAAAATAGTACTCTTTTAGCGCGAATATTTCAAAGAGTATTCACAATCCACCTTACAACAAGTAACTTTAAAAAATAATCATAGGCTAAAAGTTTCTCCTATTCAATTTATGTTGAAAAATATCCATAATTAGTTACGAAGAAAAATAATATCTACAAATAAGTTTACAAATGGCAGGACTACATTTTGAACTATAATTCAGTTATAGTGAATAATATAACGTACATCAATTTCTTTAGTAAACTTGTACATGTTAGAACACAAAACCAATTAGATAAATGAAATAAAGATAAGATACTAAAATATATACATCGAAATTATCAGTAAATAATTGTACGTATTTCTTTAAGGTAATTATAAATTTATTGGCTTTTAACACAAATAATGTTATTTAGGTTTGTAATTTAGATATTAAAAATCAGTATGTTCTGCTACTTTATATCAATATCATTACATAAAATATACGGGTTTGATGGGTTCAGGGTTCAACGGGCAGATCAATTATGAGTCATCTCCTAGCCCGATTTTTCTTTGTCGATCTATTATTTTCTTTCAAGTACCTATACTTTTTATTGTTATATATTTATCGATTTTATTATATTATAATTATAAAAACGGCAAACTCCAATATTGATAATCTTTTCACCTTTAAAAAATAATTTCATATTAAATAAAATTATCATTTAATTAGATTTTTAATATTTAAGATTTTAAAAGTAGTTGTTGTATTCTGCTTTTATAATAATAATTTATTCTTTTCTAATTTATCGGAAGCAATTCATATAGAAAACTTGCATATTTTGCTTGGAAGAAAGAAAAATAAATCATCTTACGTTAGCTACCTGACCATGTTTGAGTTTTCTAGAATGAACTTGAAAAAAAAAAGAATTAAAAACAATGAACTTGAAAATAACTTTCTAAAAAAAATTCAAAAAAATATTTACATCTTCAAAGGCTATGTGTTTTTGCTCTTAATATTTATGTAAATTTAAAAGAAAAATTATCATCGAGATAGGTACACGCGCAACACGCATATACTAGGACTAGTATTATATTAAAAGCACGAAGGCCCTTAGCGAAATGCCGTTCGCATTTTTTACCCTTTAAAAATAGAGTTTACATTGGATAAAATAGTAATTTAATTATTTTTCTAATATGTAGGAATACTCATTTAATTATTTTTCTTATATGTAGGAATGCTCATTTAATTATTTTTCTTATATGCAGAAATACTCATTTAATTATTTTCCTAATATTTAGGACTACACAATCAACTAAATTTTATATATTATCTTCATCCTTATTTGGATTACATAGAAAAATTTAATATTTAGAATTTCAAAAATATTAAAAGTTTATTTTATATAAATTTTTTCACATAAATTATATATTAATGGCAAGAAAAGGAAAGAATTAAAAATACTAACCAAATAGGACGTAACCACTTGGTATTTAAAAATTTATCCCTTTGGGCAGATACCAAGAATAGATTAAAGAAAGAGAACTTACAACGTTCTTGGAAGAAGACGGAGTAACTTTTTTTTATGTTTAGATTTAGGTGAAACTCTTTTATGTACTAAAATACTTTGAAATATACAAACATATTTCCTAGTCATTTGATTTTCATACATTTTGACAAAAGAATTTTTATTCGATAAAATATAATTATAATTGAATTTTTACAATTTGGTATGAGCTAATATTAAGAATTTAAATCAATAAAATATAATTTATGTCTTTTATTGCTGAAAATAAATAATTAAGTATTTGGGATAGCTAATTAGCAAAAACAAATAATTCATTATTTTTCAAATTCATCATACAAGTAAAACTATCTTCAGGTTGGCAAAAATCTTGGCTTAAATAGATATAGTTCAATAAAAATGACCACCAATGATGAAAGAAATTAGAAAAAAAAGTTGAATCAATTATAATATAGGATTAAAAATTAACTTGGTTAAAATTCAAAATAGAAGAAATAAGAATGAAATATAAGTATTCAAAATAAGTTGACATTATTATTATATTTTATTTTTTATCTATTCAAATAAATGGCCCTCTATAGATTTTTGTACATGTAATAGTTATTAGTAATAAAATTACACATTCAATATTAGTCAATTTAAAACCTTACATTGTTACTTAATTATTCATTTTTTCCCTATAAACTATATGACCTAGCCGTTCATTGCAATAACTCTAAAAGTGTTACGACTCAAAATCTATTAAGGTCGTGATGGCGTCGGACACCATCGTCAGGTAAGCCAATCCTTAATTAGTTGAAATATATTCATGTTTTAACAATTTTGAAATCATTACCTTTCACTTTATTATATGATAACTAAACAAAAATCCTTTAAGTAATTACGATGGTTTAAATATTTCACTTTAGCAAATATATCCCAAACACATCCCAGAACCAGGTGTCACAAGTGGATGAACAATTTCTAAGAATTTATACAATCATTACAAATCTTGTCCGAGATACAAATTGGACAATGGATATTAAAACAAAATGAATACAATACGAGGGAGACTCTGTCAGCTGCGGATCGCCTCCAGATGATGCAGCTCGCCTAAGTCTCCAAACCAGCTACATCGCTGTGAAAGTACTTGTGCAATAAAAATACACAGCAAGTGTAGCATGAGTACGAAAATAACGTGTACTCAGTAAGTATCCCGCCTAACCTCAGAGAGGTTGTCACGACCCAAATACTAACTCAGGTCGTGATGGCGCCCAACACCGGGGTAGGCAAGCCCACCCTTAAATTACTAAGGATTTTTCCCATACTTGGTTAAACATCTCAACATGTGCAAAGCTTTAAAGTTCAAAACATTTAATTGAAAAAGATAGTAAGCCATTTTTCACCAAAAGCAGTCGTAAAGAGGAGTGAGCCAATATATATATATATATATATATACAGACCCGCAAACCAAAATAACCACTACGTGTATGCCAGGAAATAGTGTCACAAGTCCTACGGGCATACTAACATAATATACAAAACATATAATATACAGTCTCACGGTCTGAAAGGAATAGACGGGAAATAAGCAAAAAAAAAAAACTCCATGGTGCTGCCGAGGATCGTCAGGAGAAGCAACTCACCGAGAAGTCAGGTCCAAATATGATCAGAATCGAGCTTCGGCCTGATAACCAGATGCACCAACCTCAGAACCTGTACAATTAAGTACAGAAGCGTAGCATGAGTACATAAACAAATATGTACCTAGTGAGTATCCCACCTAACCTCGAAGAAGTAGTCACGAGAGGTAGATTTGACACTCACTAAGGTCCAACCAATTGATTAGCAAGATATAATATCAATAACAGACATACAAGGATAATAAAAGCAGTAAACATTTAAAATAACAGTAGTTCAAATAAATACTGGAAGTAAATATACAATTTCTACTTCATTATTCTTTTCTATGCTTTAAAATATATCTGACCACTCAAAATTCATAAAAGAATTCTTAACAACTTAACATGCGCATACAAGATAAGGACAACCGGCCTGAGCCATCATAATGATCATATATGTGCACTGCCGAGGGTCGAACGACCCGCACCATTATATATATCTTTCAATCTCGCCGTGGCGTACGACCCGCTCCCATGAGAGTGGGGGAAATAACACTCCGCTCGCGGAATGTAAATTGCTAAGCGGTCACTTGCACACACAATCAACACATTTATTCTTTATAACTTACTTTTTGAGAACAATTCCTTAAAATTACTTAAATTCCATGATCTCAGGGAAACAAGCCGCATGTAACATTAATTCACCAAGCATATAGTTCATTTCAAGGAAAAAACATAGGGCATGGTGTAAGCCTAAGTACCCGGACATAACAATAATAGTCGCTACGTACGGACTCTCATCACTTTGCGCGTACGTAGCCCCCACAAACATTAGCACATAGTCATTTAAAACACCTAGGGGGACAGTTCCCTCTTACAAGGCTACAAAGGAGACTCACCTCGTGTCGCACCTACTCTCCGGGTCAAGAACGCGCCTGAAACTCCGAACTCTACACCCGAGGACTCGAAACTAGCCAAATGTTATACAAATACATCAATTTATGCTCAAAGTATGGAAATCCTCCTAGTACTAAGTCAAATACATCATTCTTGAAGAAATCCTAAAATCCAACCCTGGGCCCGCATGCTCGAATTCCAAAATTTTTAAAAGGAAACACTCACCCATAGTCTAAGGATCATAAATATACGATTTTTATATGATTTCATAGCCAATTCACGGGTAATTTTCTAAAATCTCGAAGGCCCTAGGTTACTACCCAAATTCCTAAATTTTCACTAATTAAGTAGTTAAATTCTACTAAGAATGCATGCGTTAACTAACTTTAGGATAGAATCTACTTACCTTTCAGTGGTTGGGTCGTGGAGCCCTTTTCCCAAGCTCTCAAAGTGTTCTAATGGAGGAAGAAATGAAGAAACAATGAAGAATCCCGTATTTAATAAACACACTGCCTGACAGTGGTTTCGCACCTGCAGCTCAAGGACCGCACCTGCGGTCTCGCACCTGCGAGAAAAGGCTCGGACTTGCGGAAATGGACAAGGAAGCCTGGGCCCGCACCTGCGGAGAGGAGACCGCACCTGCGGCTTCGCTCCTACGAAACTTTGTCCGCACCTGCGAGAAATTTGCTGCCCGCTGGGGGTCGCACCTGCGAGGCTGAGACCGCAGGAGCGGTCCTGCACCGGCGACTCGGCAACCGCACATGCGGTCACACCAGAACAGGTGCACCAACAGCTATTCCGGCTGGTTTTTGGCCTCGCGTGGTGTCCGGGAGGCACCTGGGCCCACCCGACCCCCATTCAAATATACCAACAGGTCCTAAATCATAATACGAACTTGCTCGAGCCTTCGGAACACCCAAAATAACGCTAAAACTCAATATCACACCTCAAAACCACTAGAAAAAAACTTAGGAACTTTAAGTTTTCTTGACTTCGCTTACAGCGCGCCGAACTGACCTATACTACTCGGAATGACACCAAAATTTGCAAGCAAGTTATAAATGACATAACAGAACTATTTCCGGTCTCGGAGTTCCGTTCGGACCTCGATAACTCAAAAACACGTCCCAAACCACAATAGGAACCTAACGTACTCTTATTTCAATATTGGGCGCCGAAACACCCTCGGGTCATTCAAAACCCATTCCGAACATACGCCCAAGTCTGAAATTATCATACCCAAAATGTTGACCGAAGTCAAACGTGACCTAAAAGGCCAACCTTAAGGAACCAAGTGTTCCTATAGCACTCTAAACACTTCCGAATCCCGAACTACCAGTCCCCGCAAGTCATTAATCACAATAAGCCGTTATAGGAAGTTTCATTTAGGGGAACGGGGTCCGACAACGCAAAATGACCGGTCGGGTCGTTACATTCTCCACCTATTAAACAAACGTTCATCCTCGAATAGGTCTAGATTCATACCTGATGTGCTGAATAAGTGTGGATATCTGCTCCGTATGCCCTCTTCGGACTCCCAGGTCGCCTCATTGACTGGTTGGCCCCTCCACTGGACCTTCACAGCAGAAACTCTCTTGGACCTCAACTGGCGATCCTGCCTATCAATAATAGCAATTGGCTCCTCCTCGTAGCCCAACCTCTCATACAACTGAATAGTGCTGAAATCAACCACGTGAGAGAAGTCGGCGTGGTACCTCCGGAGCACGGATACATGAAAAACGGGATGAACTCGTGACAAACTAGGAGGTAAAGCTAGCTCATAAGCAACCTCCCCAACTCGCCTCGACACCTCGAAAGGACCTATAAAACTTGGGCTCAGCTTGCCCTTCTTTCCGAACCTCATAATACCCTTCATCTGCGAGACTTCCAACAAAATCTGATCTCCCTCCATAAATGATACACCACGTGCCTTCTGATCCGCGTAACTCTTCTGTCTGGACTGTGCTGTGCGGAGCCTCTCCTGGATCAACTTCACTTTCTCCAAAGCATCCCTCACCAGGTCAGTGCCATATAACTTAGCCTCTCCAGGCTCAAACCACCCGATAGGAGAACGACATCGCCGACCATACAAAGCCTCAAATGGTGCCATCTCAATGCTGGACTGATAACTATTATTGTAACCAAACTCGGCCAAAGGTAAGAACTGGTCCTACTGACCTCCGAAGTCAATCACACATGCCTTAAGCATGTCCTCCAATATATGAAATGTACGCTCTGACTGACCATCAGTCTGAGGGTGAAATGTTGTGCTGAGGTCTATCTAGGTACCCATCTCACTATGCAATGCTCTCCAGAAGTGAGAGGTGAACTGAGGACCTCGATCTTATATAATGGACACCGGCACACCGTGCAACTAGACTATCTCCCGAGTGTAGATCTGTGCCAACCTCTCAGAAGTATATTTAGTAGCCACTGGAATGAAATGCGCCGATTTGGTCAATCTATCCACAGTGACCCAAACCGCGTCAATCTTCCGCAAGGTCCGAGGCAACCTAACCACGAAGTCCATAGTGATGCGCTCCTATTTCCACTCAGGAATGGGCATCTACTGAAGTAGGCCTCCTGGCCTCTGGTGCTCATACTTAACCTGCTGGCAATTAAGAAACCTATCCACATACTCCACAATGTCCTTCTTGATCCGCCTCCACCAGTAATGCTTCTTCAAATCACGATACATCTTCGTAGCACCAGGATGAACAGAATACCGAGAACTGTGTGCCTCCTCTAGAATCCTCTCCCTCAGGCCATCAACATTAGGAATACATAAGAGGTCCTGAAGTCTCAGAACACCATCCTCGCCAATAGTAACCTCCTTGGCCCTACCCTGAACCACTGTCTCCCGTAGCTCTGCCATACACGGATCATCATACTGCCGAGCCTTAATCTCCCCCAATAACAAAGACTGAGCAACCACATGTGCAAGAACTCAACGAGGCTCAGAAAGCTCTAATCCTACCAGGCGATTAGCCAAGGAATGAATGTCCAAGGCTAGAGGTCTTTCCTCTGCTGCAATATAAGCCAAGCTACTCATACTCTCCGTTTTCCTGCTCAAAGCATCTGCTACCATATTTGTCTTTCCCGAATGATAAAGAATGGTGATATCATAATCCTTCAACAACTCAAGCCATATGCGCTGCCTCAAATTAAGATCCCTCTGCTTGAACAAGTTCTGCAAGTTGTGGTGGTCTGTATAAACCTCACAGGACACCCCATACAAGTAGTGCCTCTAAATCTTAAGAGCATGCACAATCGCCGCCAACTCTAAATTGTGCACAGGGTAATTTTTCTCATGAACCTTCAGTTGGCACGAAGCATAAGCTATAACTCTCCCTTCCTACATCAACACACATCCCAAACCAATGCGTGAAGTGTTGCAATACACTGTGTACATCCCCAAACTGGAAGGTAATACCAAAACGTGGTGCTGAGGTCAATGCTATCTTGAGCTTCTGAAAGCTCGCCTCACACTCGTCAGACCATCTGAACGGGGAATTCTTTTCAGTCAATCTAGTTAATGGAGCTACCATAGAAGAGAACCCCTCCACAAATCGGCGATAATAGCCTGCTAGGCCCAAAAAGGTCCTGATCTCTGTAGCTGAAGTAGGGCGCGACCAACTCTGAACCACCTCAACCTTCTGAGGATCAACCCTGATACCCTCTCCGGATATCACATGCCCCAAGAATGCCACGGAATCCAACCAAAACTCACACTTGGAGAACTTAGCATATAGCTTCTGTTCTCGCAAAGTCTGGAGCACAACTCTCAAATGCTGCTCGTGCTCCCCCATGCTACATAAGTAAATTAAGATGTCATCAATGAAGAAAATGACAAAGGAATCAATATACGGCCTGAACACCATATTCATCAAGTCCATGAATGCGGTTGGGGAATTAGTCAAGCCAAAGGACATTACCAGGAACTCGTAGTGACCATACCTCATGCGAAAAGCTATCTACGGGACATTTGAGGCCCGAATCCTCAACTGATGATATCCTAATCTCAAATCAATCTTAGAAAACACCCTGGAACCCTGCAACTGGTCAAACAAATCATCGATGCGCGGCAAAGGATACTTGTTCTTAATGGCGACCTTGTTCAACTGGCGGTAATCAATTCACATCCGCATGGACCCATCCTTCTTCTTCACGAATAGAACTGGAGCACCCCACAACGATACACTCGATCTGATGAAACCCTTAGTCAACAAGTCCTCAAGCTGCTCCTTCAACTCCTTCAACTCTTTCGGAGCCATACGGTACGGAGGAATAGATATAGGCTGGGTGCCTGGAGCTAAATCAATGTAGAAATCAATATCACGATCCGGAGGCATGCCCGTAAGGTGCGAAGGAAATACATCAGCAAACTCTCGAACAAATGGCACTGAATCAATCGTCGGAGACTCGGCGGTGGTTTCCCGCACATAAAATAGGTAGGCTAGACAACCCTTCTCGACCATGTGTCGAGCCTTCAGGAATGAAATAACCCGGCTGGCTGCACTAACTGAGGAACCTCTCCACTCTATCCTAGGCGACTCTGGCATGACTAAAGTAAATGTCTTGGCATAGAAATATAGCATGACATGATAAGGAGATAGCCAATCCATGCCTAAAATAATCTTGAAATCCACCATGTCGAGCAATAAGAGATCCGCTCGAGTCTCGAACCCACAAAATGATATCACATAGAACTAAAAAATCTGGTCTATAACCACAAAATCACCCACGGGAGTGCACACATAAATAGGAGAACCGAAGGACTCGCGAGGGACATCCAGAAAATGAGCAAATAAGACCGAAACATAGGAATAAGTGGATCCTGGATCAAATAACACTGATGCCTCTCTACCACATACTGTAATAATACTTGTGATCACGGGGTCTGAGGCCACTGCATCTGATCTGGCCGAGATAGCATAGCATCTAGTTGGAGCACCGGAAGGCTGAGCCCTACGAGAATGAACAGGAGGTGGTTAACCTCCCCCTGACTGGCCTCCACCTCTAGGAAGACCCCTGCCAACCTGTCTCCCACCTCTAGGTGGCCTGACGGCTGGTCCTGGACCCATCGGCTGATAATCCTGCTGCACCTCTTTGCCCCGAAGCCTGGGGAAATTCCTATTCATATGACCTGGATCCCCACACTCATAACGACCTCCGGGTATCATAGCCTGCTGCCCCGAAGAAGAACCCTGAATGAACGGAGAGCGATGTGTACTCTCTGGCATAGCACTGAAGTAGGGACTAGGGAATCTCGGATAACTGGCATAACCACTGGGTGAACCCTGAATGGCTGTAGGGCGGTAGGAACGCTCTGGCGTGGCACGAAAATGAGCCCTCACTGGAACACCTCGGGGAGGTGGTGGTGGTTATGAATATGGAGGCCTGCTGGGTTGAGCTCTACCGAACTGACCTCTGCCCCTAACTTGGGCACCCCTGAAATCCCTGGAGAATCTAGCTGTCTTGTCCTGCTGACCCTGCTCTATGCCTTTCGATCGGCAGCCCTCAATCCGATGAGCTATCTCGACCACCAGTTGATAGGGAGTCCCCATCTCCACCTCTGGGGCCATGTTGGCCCTAATACCGGAGTGCAACCCTGCTACAAATCTCCGCACTCTCTCAGTATCAATAGGAAATATCATAAGTGCGTGGCGAGAAAACTCTGAGAATCTAGCCTCATAATCTGTCACTGACATATGTCCCTACTCCAGCTGCTCGAACTGATATCGCAACTCTTCCCTCTCAGAGGGTGGGATATACCTGTCTAGAAACATCTGGGTGAACTGTTCCCAGGTGATAGGAGAGAATCTGCTGGCCTGCTGAGAATATAAGACTGCCACCATCTGCGAGCTCTGCCCTCTAGCTGGAAGGTAGTGAAGTCCACTCCATGGGACTCTAATATCCTCATATTGTGCAGCCTGTCCCTACACCTGTCAACAAAATCCTGGGCATCCTCCCCTCGCTCACCCCTGAAGTTTGGAGGGTGCAATCGAGTCCATCTATCCAATAACTTCTACGGATCACCGTCCGTAGCTGGTCTAGGCTCAAGTGCTGCTGCTACAGGCTAGACCCCACCCACGGTCAGTGTACCCGGGTATGATGTAATGCTACTGCCTGACCTGCAGCCTGGGCAGTAGGAGTCTGGGTCCCCCTCCCGCCTGAGATATGGCAGGATCTTCCGGAAATAAACCGTCCTGGGACATGGTGTCCATAAACCGCATCATACGGCCCATGATCTCCTGGAAGCCCGACGCCGTCATAAAGTTCACTGGAGCAGGACCTGGTGGGGGCAACTCACCCTGCTACTCTATAGTTAGGGTCCTCTGGTGGTGGTATGACTGGAATAACTAGGGGACGCCCCCGTCCCCTACCTCGGGCCAGTGCCCTCCCCCGGCCTCTGCCACGACCTCAAACAACGGAGGTAGCGGCCCCTCCTAGATTTGGAACAACGGAGGCACCCGTCCTCACCATCTGTGAGAGAATAGAAGAATGACATTTAGTAAACCATTGAATGCAAGATAGAATATAAATAAGGAGAGGTTTTACTAACACCCTATAGCCTCCCGAAGATAGGTACAGACGTCTCCATACCAATCCACAAGACTCTACTAGTTTTGCCTGTGACTTGTGAGACCTACGTGAACCTAGTACTTTGATACCATGTTGTCACGACCCAAAATACTAACTGATGTCGTGATGGAGCCCAACACCGGGGTTAGGAAATCCCACACTTAAATTACTAAGGATTTTTCCCATACTTGGTTAAACATCCCAATACGTGCCAAGTTTTAAAGTTCAAAACATTTAATTGAAAAAGATAGTAAGCCATTTTACACCAAAAGCAGTCGCAAAGAGGAGTGAGCCAATATATATATACGAACCCGCAAACCAAAATAACCACTACGTGTGTGCCAGGAACTAGTGTCACAAGTCTTACGGGCATACTAACAGAATATACAAAAGATATAATATACACTCCCACTGTCTGAAATAAATAGATGGGAAATAAGCAAAAGAAAACTCCATGGTGCTGCGGAGGATCGTCAGGAGAAGCAGCTTACCGTCAAGTCAGGTCCAACTATGATCAGAATCGAGCTCCGGTCTGATAACCAGACGCACCAGCCTCAGGACATGTACAATTAAGTACAAAAGCATAGCATGCGTACATAAACAAATATGTACCCAGTGAGTATACCGCCTAACCTTGAAGAAGTAGTGACGAGAGGTCGACTTGACACTCCCTAAGGTCCAACCAAATGATTAGCAAGATATAATATCAGTAATAGACATACAAGGATGATAAAAGAAGTAAACATTTAAAATAATAGTAATTCAAATAAATACTGGAAGTAAATATACAATTTCTACTTCATTATTCTTTTCATTCCTTTAAAAATATATCTGACCGCTCAAAATCCATAAAATAATTCTTAACCACTTAACATGCGCATACAGGATAAGGACAACCGGCCTGAGCCATCATAATGATCATATATGTGCACTGCCGAGGGTCGAACAACCCGAACCATAATATATATCTTTCAATATCGCCGTGGCGTACGACCCGCTCCCATGAGAGTAGGGGAAATAACACTCCGCTCGCAGAATGTAAATTGCAAAGTGGTCACATGCACACACAATCCACACATTTATTCTTTATAACTTACTTTTCGTGAAAAATTCCTTAAATTTACTTAAATTCCATAATCTCAGGGAAACAAGTCGCATGTAACATTAATTCACCAAGCATATAGTTCATTTCAAGGAAAAAACATAAGGCATGGTGTAGGCCTAACTACCCGGACATAACAATAATAGTCTCTACGTACGGACTCTCATCACTTTACGCGTACGTAGCCCCCACAAACATTAGCAAAAAGTCATTTAAAGCACCTACGGGGACAGCTCCCTCTTACAAGGTTAGAAAGGAGACTCACCTCGTGTCGCACCTACTCTCCGGGTCAAGAACGGGCCTGAAACTCCGAACTTTACACCCGAGGACTCGAAACTAGCCAAATGTTATACAAATACATCAATTTATGCTCAAAGTATGGAAATCCTCCTACTACTAAGTCAAATACATCATTCTTGAAGAAATCCTAAAATCCAACCCCGAGCCCGCATGCTCGGATTCCAAAAATTTTTGAAGAAAACACTCACCCATAGTCTAAGGATCATTAATATACGATTTTTGTATGATTTCATAGCCAATTCACGGGTAATTTTCTAAATTCTCGAAGGCCCTCGGTTACTACACAAATTCCTAAATTTTCACTATTTAAGTAGTCAAATTCTACTAAGAATGCGTGCATTAACTAACTTTAGGATATAATCTACTTACCTTTCAGTGGTTGGGTCATGGAGACCTTTTACCAAGCTCTCAAAGTGTTCTAATGGAGGAAGAAATGAAGAAACAATGAAGAATCCCATATTCAATAAACACACTACCTGACAATGGTTACGCACCTACGGTTCAAGGACCGCACCTGTGGAAATGGACGAGGAAGCTTGGGCCCGCACCTGCGAAGAGGAGACCGCACCCGCGGCTCCGCTCCTACATAACTTTGTCCCCACCTGAGAGAAATGGGTTGCCCACTAGGGGTAGCACCTACGAGGCTGGGACCGCTGGAGCGGTCCCGCACCTGGGACTGGGCAACCGCACCTATGGTAAGACCAGAACAGGTGCACCAGCAGTTATTCCAGCTAGTTTTTGGCCTCGTGTGGTGTCCGGGAGGCACCTTGGCCCACCCGAACTCCCGTCTGAATATACCAACAAGTCCCAAATCATAATACGAATTCGCTCGAGCCTTTGGAATACCCAAAACAATGTTAAAACTCAAAATCACATCTCAAAACCCCTAGCACCAAACTTAGGAACTTTAAGTTTTCTTGACTTCGCTAACAACGCGTCGAACCGACCTATACTTCTAGGAATGACACCAAATTTTGCAGGCAAGTCATAAATGACATAACAGAACTATTCCCGATCTTGGAATTCCGTTCGGACCTCGATAACTCAGAAACACTCCCAAACCACAATAGGAACCTAAGGAACTCTTATTTCAATATTGGGCGCCGAAACGCCCCCGGTTTATTCAAAACCCATTCCGAACATACTCCCAAGTCCGAAATCATCATACGAAGCTACGGGAACTGTCGAAACACGATTCCGAGGTCGTTCACCCAAAATGTTGACCGAAGTCAAACTTGGCCTAAAAGGCCAACCTTAAGGAACCAAGTGTTCCTATAGCACTCTAAACACTTCCGAATCCCGAACCACCAGTCCTCGCAAGTCATGAATCACAATAAGTCGCTATGGGAAGTTTCATTTAGGGGAACGGGGTCCGACAACGCAAAATGATCGGTCGAGTGGTTACAGAGGTAGTGACAAGAGGTCGAATTAGACACTTCCTAGAAGTCAATTTAGTATAATAAAATGAGACACTAAGCATGTATGTCATAGGCACTCCTTCCACATTTTAACACTTTAAATCTTCGTCATTTCAGTTGACAATTTGAATCATAATCTGGGATAAGAAACATTAGACTTATTTCACATTTTATACATAAATTCTTCTTCTTCTCAAGTGGCCAATTAAAAAATTTCTTAGGCCGATAAACATGTATAAATCACATGAAATACGCAGAATTTATCATGTGCAAACAAAGTGCCGAGGGTCGAACGACGCAGACCAACAATAATAAACTGTGCACTGTCGAGGGTCGAATGGCCCGAACCATAGATGCATCTGTCTGCCCCGCTCGCGAATCGAACATGCGACGCGGTTAACATAATAGTAGGGCTTCCCGAACATGGCATAATAATAGCTACGCACGGACTCCGGCCATCTCGTGAGTACGTAGCCCCCGCAAATAATAGCATGTATTCATTTAGCTCAGCTATGGGGACGATTCCCCCTCACAAAGTTAGAAAGGAGACTTACCTCGCTCCGAAATTCCATAACCGACTTCCAGTCCCTTCTGATGACTCAAATCGCTGCACAACGCTCCGAAACTAGCCAAATAATGGCAAACTAATGAAAATATACTCTAATACTTGTAACAAATTCAAATTATATAATTTCCCAACTCCGCTCAGTGAATTGACCAAAATTCCCTCAGACCCACGTGCCCGGATTCCAAAATTTCTCGAAAATAAACTCTACACTAGCTTTACTAGTTCAAATATACAAGTTACTCAAAATTCATGCTCAATTCGTGGAAAAAATCCAAATTACGAAATTTCTAGGTTTTCTTCAAAATTCCCAATTTTTCCAAAAATTTTCATGTTCAAATCCATGAATAAACCTTGTATTTAACTTGGAATGAGAAGGAAACACTTACCTGATGATGCTTGATGAAATTTAATCACACTCAACTATGTCTTGTAGAAGACTAAGCGGGCACTGCAAATATAATCCGGGGTATTACGCCCAAAGTCGATCCCACAGGGAATTTACGTATCAATTGAGTCTATAAAATACTAAACTGTTGCTAAATCAAGTTTCTCAAGACTTTGAATATCAATTTGGTGATGTTTAACTAATTCTACAATCAATAATAATAAACTAGCAATTAACTAACAATTTAATGTAACAATGATAATAAAGGGTCTAAGGTTATGGTTTCCCCCGTTGGTGAATTCTTCCTTGGATATTTCTTATAGTTTAATTGGCTATCTCT
>ML408666.1:38789-77756 GCA_005239525.1 Nicotiana knightiana
AATAAGAACGTAGTTGAACAAAAAGAGATTAATCAACCAAAATATATTAATATCACAATGAATTCATCCCCAACGGGTTCTACCAAAACCCTAGACTAAAGAAATTAGCTACTCATGTTATTGAGTATCAAAACTAAAAGAAATTTCATAATTGAAATACAAAGTAATGAATACTAGATGTAGAAATCAATGTTTGTCACTTCTATGGTGTTTTCTTGTTGAATCCTTCGAAATCCTTCCGAATCTCCTCCGTCTCTCTTCGAATCCCTTTAGTTGTGTTGTTTGGTGTCTTTTTATATGTTTAGGGAGAACCCTAACCATGTGGGAGACTTCTATTTCAACCGGGAAACACTTAACTCGTCAAAACTCGGATTTGGCCGAAACTGAGGACCCCGGGCGTTTGGGCTCTAACGCACCCCTGGGCAGGCCTGGCATTTGGGCCCTAACGCCAGGGGCTGCCTCGCNACTATCGCCCGAGTGTCTCCTTTTGCGTATTTTCGACATATTTGCATCCCTTTAGCTCCGTTTCCATCTTCAATTCACCTACACATGAAATAAACTCCATTAAGCACATAAAAAGTGTATTTTTATCATTAAAGCACCTCAAATGTAAGGTATATTACATGTTAAACTATGCATTTTAGTCTCGCATCAAAAATCATCCTTTGAAATTCTCCAATATCGCCCTAACCAAGTAAAAGAATTGATGAAATAGCCAAAATCCCGTTTAAAATAGAACACTGACCAGAAAAACCTTCTGTGCGATCGCACACCATCAGCCGCGATAGCACAAGCCAAGCTCAGAAGCCTCCAAGCACACCCTGTGCGACGCACAGTTGATACTGCGGTCGCACAAGCCAATTCTGCAGCCTCACTTTTCCTTCTGTGCGGTTGCACACCTACAAGGGCGATCGCACAAGCCAAACTTCGAGCACTCAAATTTCTTCTCCGTGATCGCACAACTAAGGCTGCAATCGCACTGAACCCCCAAAACACCAGAAAACAGCAGCAACCAAGCACTTGGAAATAACCCGGAACCACCCCGAAACACACCCGAAGCCCTCGGGACCCCGTCCAATCACACGACTCAGTCCCATAACCTCACACAGACTTGCTCGAGGCTTCAAATCACATCAAACAACGCTGAAATAACAAATCGCACTAAAATTCAACTTTATGATCTTTGAAATTTCAAACTTCCATATCCGATGCCGAAACCTGTCAAATCACATTCGATTGACCCCAAATTTTGCACACAAGTCATATTCGACATTACAGACCTGCTCCAACTTCCGGAATCGCATTACGACCCTGATATCAAATTTTCCACTTCCGGTCAGATTTCTCAAAAACCTTCAAATTTCTATCTTTAGCCAAATGACTTCAAAATAACCTACGGACATCCGAATTCACTTCTGATCGCGCTCCCAACTCCAGAATCACCATACGAAGCTATTCCCAGGCTCAGAATCCCAAACAGACATCAATAACTCTAAAATTCTTTCCAACCCAAATTTATGAAATCCTTCTAAAATACTAACTTCCACATATACGCCGAAACGCTCCCGGGTTATCCAATGTCCGATCCGGGCATACGCCCAGGTCCGAAATCATCATAAAAACCTGCAGGAACCTTCAAATCATGATTCGGAGGTCGTTTACTCCAAATTCCAATCTTAGTCAATTTCTCCAACTTAACGCTTCTAAAATGAGAATTTTCTTTCCAACTTGACTCCGAACTTCCCGAAATTCAACTCCGACCATGACTACGAGTCATAATACCTGAAATGGAGCTGCTCATGACTTCAAACCGCTGAACGATGTGCTAGAGCTCAAAATGACCGGTCGGGTCCTTACATTCTCCCTCACTTAAGCAGACATTCATCCTCGAACATGCTAAGAACTGCTCTGGAGTTATCTGAAATCACTATTTAACACCTGGTGCACTTTCCCGTACTACCACAACTCAGTTGGGTATATTAGCTTGATCAAATATGAATATTTCTTATTTTATTCATATAATAAGCTCAGAATCCAGTTCCAACACCTAAAATTCTCGGCCAGACCTATTTCCAATATATAATTACTGTATAAACTACCACATGATATACCAGAACATGACTGCATACCTTTGCTGAATCAGCACCATGCACCGCATAACTCATCATCTGACCACAATGATACCCCCCTAAACCTTAATAGCCAAAATTTCACGAATCTGATACTCCCAATGCACCTCATGATATATATATACATCATGCTATAATGCTGGCGATACCACCACAACGGAGGAGATGTGTAGAAATTCATAATCAACTGCCGAGTTAACAAATCATTGAATATCTCCTCTTGGCTAGAATCATCACCTCATTACAAACCAATAAGGGCAACTTCCATTTAATGTATTTCACATAATCTTATCGTGCTGATCCCTGATGAAATAATCTCGTCTCACCCAGTATGAACTGCTCAAACAACAAATCACCCCAAACATGACCGATGGTCTCACATGATACCACAACGCGCCAATAGGCCATAACTCGAACATGATATATAAAGAAATGAATGAGGAAAATACTACTCAACTCACGCAACATATTATGAACTCTCCTCAGAAAATAGAAAGTGAAACATAAGAAAATAGATATAGGGGACCGTACTCAACATCACACTGTTGCGGCGCGCAACCCGATCCGAATAACATGCCCGTGGAGGTGTGACACCCGATCCAAATAAAATAACCGTGGCGGCGTTCCACCCGATCCAAATGACATAAAATTCATGTAAGAAGACACACCGAGCTAAATTGCTCATTACCACGAAATACTGAATATCGGTCGCAAGCACGCTAAGTGGATAATACCATCCTGGGGAGACTGATAAGGCCATATGCTAAAAAACTCAAGCACCATTGAGGTGGGATATATATAGTTTGAATCTCAGGAGCTATCTTGCTCACATAACATCACCACTACGCGAAAATATCAACACACACGGAATTATCAAGTCATTCCAAAACTCACACGACACAACATAATATTACATGAGATGAACGAAGACGGAGCAACATTTGTTGTTATAATACCTTCCCATGAAATGCGCTATACCAAAATGACACGCCTAACTCATACGGATCCCTTAATCATATTTAAATCCATCCACAAATATCGAGTCTACCTTGTTCGCACCGAACTAGGCGAATAGCTTTACCTGGGTCCATAACCCCACTTCCTCTCATAATATGCAAGAACAACCATCGTAGTCGAGACAAACACCCCATGCACATCTGAACGAACCATATGCATAACTCAATCACACGGAAGGAACTAATCACTGCCGTAAGTGCCATTTCAACCATGACTAATCAATCTATCTTATTTTAATCATCTTTAATTTCCTTAGGAATAATAGTAACTTCCTTCAACTCATAGCAACTCAACCCTCACTCATCCCGAGTGACCTTGATTCACGAGACCATGTTGCTTAAATCCCGCAACCCATCTCATACCCTCCTGATAATATTTCTACAACCCGGAGTTTATTCCTCCCACTATTCCAATACTATCTTGCACGCTGAAAATAACATGGAGCACTCCAACCATTTTCTCTCTCTCTGAAATTACGCTGAAAAAGCAAAATTCTTAATCATACTGCTGCCTTTAACCCTTAAACACCGCGCTCTTAACTTTTGAATATACTAGGACCGCTATTGAGAGTCACCCACTCTGGCTATCCCCGAATACAATCAACTCTGACAATAAATCCAATGAATACTTGCACTGGGTTCCAAAACTCTTTGCGACCTCATCACATTAATCTCTAGAAGAGACTTTGAGTCTCCTAAATCAAATAGAATACTCGGTGGATGATAATGAATTGGATTTGCACTGAGAAGTCCCTATGGTGCGGGGGCTCTTCTCGCACATGAACACCATTTTCCATGAAACACGTGACTGAGTCACTACCCTTGCAACTCGCCTATGCCTTAAGCATAAATTCTGAATCATTCAAAGCCTAACCCTGGTCCCACAGGGCCAACTTTTGCACACATTCATCAAATCCCACGCACAATCACCATTTTACTCCTTTCCCCTTAGCTGAAATAACTTGCCAACACACCAACAATCCGCAACCCTATGACAACACAATCCTGCAACCCAACTGCAGGTGGTGGGACTCCCCCACTTAGCCCGAAGCTACTCCTTGCACCACTATAGACCCTGCTGGGATCCTTTCTCCTTTGTTAACATGATTTTTATTAACCAGTCTGTCTAATTCTTCCGAATTCCCCTGTCTGCATTACCTAAATACTCAAATTCTCTAGCATCATTCACACATTCTGCTTCCTACCGAATAGCCACTAGAATCCCTCATAGAAACTTGCCAACCATGCAACCTCTAACCTACTCACATGAGATAACCCACCTATGGAAATCACCATCTGACACCTTCCAACGACGCTGAAATGTACACTCTCTGCGACATCAATACCCCATCCTACGCCCTGCTTCATTTACAAACTTTACTAGTCCGTCCGCTCCTCATGGACATCCATTAAATGCGCGACAATATCTTCTAATTCCAAGCTATACTGCATCCTTCTTCATATCTACAACTCCTCTCTGCTGCATCCCATCTCCCGCCGAGATAACCCACATTTCAACTTAAGCTCGTAGACCCAATCACCATCCACTCAAAATCTCAAACTTTCCCTCAAGGTAGGCAGCTGTCTTACCAATGAACTCCTGTGCTATGCTGCCACTCTCCCACTGGTTAAACTTATTCCTTTAAGCACTACCTTACCTTCTTTCCTTACGCTTGGACTTTTAGAAATGGGAACCACCGCCTAGCACGTTTCACATATCTTCCTTCATCGCATGCTGCCCAATTGCTGCCTCAATTCAATATCACTCTCTGCAGCTCTTAAACCAGAAGCTCGCCACGACTTCAAACTCTCCGAAGATCATCTATCTCGAGCTGACTTCATTATCAACACTTATCCATGACTGAACCACCGTACCCAGATCTCTGACAATCGCTTCTTCAATACTACTTCACAACACTCTGAGCCAACGCATCCGAAGAAACCATAGTACTGATAGACTTAACATGTTCCATTCGATCAGTGATGAAGACACCACATCACAGGTGAATATCCCACCTTACTTGAAAACACCAAGTCTTACTGCTTTATTAATCCAAAACCTGACCATTTATAGTCAACTGCCTTTCCTCTACCGGAACTAAAATGCTGAAATCTCGAAATCACGCCCTGAGAAGACCTCCCTTAAATCCATTCATCACCCCCAACATATGGGCAAGCATTCTATCATCATATCGACATCGTGAGATAACCAATCGTAAGCATCATAACTACCTGAGCATAGCTTTAAGGCTCTCAGAAACACAACTACTGAGCTGAAACAACATATTACTCTTCCGCAGAGTAACAACAATAGCCTCAATCAACTTCACATGGAAAACGTCTCGTACCATATCCGTAGCACCATTTCAATTCCTCAAATTCTAGATTCATAGCAAGCGCTTCGCGACGCGTAAGATTGAGTAGGAAGAAAACATAGGCATAAGCCTTAAAGGAATCAAATCGCACGATGAGGAATCAAGACGGGAAGTACTCCTAACAGCCCTGTAGCCTCTCGAAGATAAGTATAGACGTCTCCGTACCGATCCGCGAGACTCTACTAGACTTGCTCATGACTGGTGAGACCTAAGGGAACCTAGAGCTCTGATTACCATGTTGTCACGACCCAAAATCTATTAAGGTCGTGATGGCACCAGACACCATCGTCAGGCAAGCCAATCCTTAATTAGTTGAAATACATTCATATTTTAACAATTTTGAAATCATTACCTTTCACTTTATTACATGATAACTAAACAAAAATCCGTTAAGTAATTACGATGGTTTAAACATTCCAGTTTAGTAAATACCAAACACATCCCAAAACCAAGTGTCACAAGTGCATGACCAATTTCTAAGAATTTATACAATCATTACAAAGCTTGCCCGAGGCAAATTGGAAAATGGAATTTAAAACAAAATGAATACAATACGAGGGAGACTCTGTCGGTTGTGGATCGCCTCCGGATGATGCAGCTCGCCTATGTCTCCAAACCAGCCACATCACTGTGAAAGTACCTGTGCAATAAAAATGCACAACAAGTGCAACATGAGTACGAAAACAACGTGTACTCAGTAAGTATCCCGCCTAACCTCATAGAGGTAGTGACGAGAGGTCGAATTAGACACTTACTAGAAGTCAATTTAGTATAATCAAGTGAGACACTAAGAATGTATGTCATAGGCAGATTATTAAAATCAGGAATAAATAATACCAACTCCTTCCACATTTTAACACTTTAAATCTTCGTCATTTCAGTTGACAATTTAAATCATAATCTGGGATAAGAAACATCAGACTTATTTCACATTTTACACATAAAATTCTTCTCCTTCTCAACTGTCCATTTAAAAACTTCCTTAGGCCGATAAATATGTATAAATCACAGGAAGTACGCAACATTTATCATGCGCAAACAAAGTGACGAGGGTCGAACGACGCGGACCAACAATAATAAACTGTGCACTACCGAGAGTCGAACGACCCGAACCATAGATGCATCTATCTGCCCCGCTCGCGAATCGAACATGCAACACGGTTAACATAATACTAGGGCTACCTCGCTCGCGAATCATACCTACGACTCGAGTCCCCATATAAATATACATAAATACAGGGTCATCCTGCTCGTGAATCATACATGCGACTCAGACACCCAAAGTTACACATATTCACACCAATAAACCACATTTTTATCAGGAAAATTAGTTGTTCAATGAAGTGATAAAATTATCCTTTTAATAAACATGAGAATAGTATTTAAAACCTTTCTGGAGATTTACTTGCCAATTTTGACAGGGTTCCAAACTCTATAGATTTATCCGAAACACAATTATCCAAGGAAGAATCATTTATCCTTCTAGGTGATTAAGAAAAGTAAACTCTATCAATCTCAGAGATTTATATACTAATTGAAAGAATCACATGATATTTTATTGACAAGGTCACAAGTACAACAAGTAAAGCATGCTAGTGGGTCCTAGACTACCCGAACATGGCATAATAGCAGCTACGCACGGACTCTCGTCACCTCGTGCGTACGTAGCCCCCGCAAATAATAACATGTATTTATTTAGTTCACCTATGGGGATAATTTCCCTTCACAAAGTTAGAAAGGAGACTTACCTCGCTCCGAAATTCCATAACCGTCTTCCAAGCCCTTCCGATGAGTCAAATCGATGCACAACGCTCCGAAACTAGCCAAATAATGGCAAACTAATAAAAATATACTCTAATACTAGTAACAAATTCAAATCATATAATTTACCAACTCCGCTCAGTGAATTGACCAAAATGCCCTCGGGCCCACGTGCCCGGATTTTGAAATTTCTCGAAGATAATCTCTACCCATATCTTTTCTAGTTCAAATATACAATTTACTCAAATATTCATGCTCAATTCGTGGCTAAAATCCAAATTACCAAATTTTTAGGTTTTCTTCAAAATTCTCAATTTTTCCACAATTTTTCATGTTCAAATCCATGCATAAACCTTGTATTTAACTTGGAATGAGAAGGAATCACTTACCTGATGATGCTTGATGAAAATCATCCTTTGAAATTCTCCAAAATCGCCCTAACCAAGTGAAAGAATTTATGAAATGGAAAAAATCTTGTTTAAAATAGAACACTGCCCAGACAAACCTTCTGTGCGATCGCACACCATCAGCCGCGATCACACAAGCCAAGTTTAGAAGCCTCCAAGCACACCCTGTGCGATCGCACAAGCCAATCCTGCAACCTCACTTTTCCTTCTGTGCGGTTGCACACCTACAAGTGCGATCGCACAAGCAAAACTTCCAGCCCTCAAATTTCTTCTCCACGATCGCACTGAACCCCCAAAACACCAGAAAACAGCAGCAACCAAACACTTGGAAATAACCCGGAACCACCCCTAAACACACCCGAGGCCCTCGGGACCTCGTCCAATCATACGACTCAGTCCCATAACCTCACACGGACTTGCTCGAAGCTTCAAATCACATCAAACAATGCCGAAATCACGAATCACACTAAAATTCAACTTTATGAACTTCGAAATTTTAAACTTCCACATCCGATGCCGAAATCTGTCAAATCACATCCGATTGAGCCCAAATTTTGCACACAAGTCATATTCGTCATTACGGATCCGCTTCAACTTTTTGAATAGCATTCCGACCCTGATATCAACTTTTCCACTTCCGGTCGGATTTCTCAAAAACCTTCAAATTTCTATCTTTAGCCAAATGACTTCAAAATAACCTACGGACATCCGAATTCACTTCCGATCGCGCTCCCAACTCCAGAATCACCATACGAAGCTATTCCCAGGCTGGGAATCCCAAACGTACATCGATAACTCTGAAATGCTTTCCAACCCATATTTATGAAATCCTTCTAAAACACTAACTTCCGCAATATACGCCGAAACGCTCCCAGGTTATCCAAAGCCCGATCCGGACATACGCCCAAGTACAAAATCATCATACGAACCTGAAGGAACCTTCAAATCCTGATTTGTAGGTCGTTTACTCCAAATTCAAATCTTAGTTAATTTCTCCTACTTAAGGCTTCTGAAATGATAATTTTCTTTCCAATTTGACTCCAAACTTCCTGAAATTCAAGTCCGACCATGCCTACGAGTCATAATACCTGAAATGGAGCTGCTCATGACTTCAAACCGCTGAACGACGCGCTGGAGTTCAAAACAACCGGTCGGGTCGTTACAAAAAGAAAGAACAAATTTTTTTAATTAGTGTCAATTTGATGACTGTTTGAAGAATTATAATAAAAATATATAACGATTTCGATCATGTTAGATTTAATATTATGCACAAAAATGATTATAATATTTGTAAGTTTACTCCAAAGTATATTCCCATCAAATTAATATAAAATATATGTGCTTAAATTTTTTACGTGTGAATCAGTTTCTTCCAAAAACTATATGACGACCCTCTTTATTCAAAATCTCTAAAAAAAGTTATTTTTATTGATGGCCTTTTGAAGAATCATAATAAAATATATAATAAATATTGGAATTTAATTAACAAAAAGAGATATATCAATCGTTTTAAATTCAATATCATGTTACAGGAATTACTACAATTTTTGTAAGATTTTTCAGTAAATATGCCCTTCAAATTAAGAAGAAATAAATGTTCTCCAATCGAAATGTGTATCGATCATTTTATTGTTATAAAACTAATTATTTTCAAAAATAATGAAAAATGGAGTTAATCAATATTAGAATTATTTAAATATTAATTCCACTTGAATAATGATATATCTAAACTAAATATATGCTTTCAAATATAATTCTGAGTCATTCTCTCATATATTTTACTAGCTTAGTTTAATATTCTTTTTGAATGTCTTTTCTCATTTTCAGGGCACTTGATTTTGTGTTCATCTGAAATTCATGGATTATTAGTTGTTTGCTATATGTGTGAAGTTCTATCCACTATTTATGTTTTCAATGACTATGTGTACTACTGAAACTAAAAAGGAAGCATGCTATGAGACATTTTTTTTCTATGAGACATTAACCGATGATTGAGGATTTCTATGAGACATTTTTTTTCTTAATTGAGTTAGTTATACATATAATGTCAATATTAATAACTATTTTCAGGAACTTATACTTTTATTTCATAACTCAAACACTCATTGAGATAGGATATACGCGCGATGCGCGTACCCTAAATGAATTTTTTATTATATTCAACATAAAATTCTTATTAGATAAAAATTATAGTTACAATTAAATATTTAAACCTTGGAATGAGCTATTATTAAGATTTGAATCAACAACAAAAAAATTTCTTTAATATTAAGAAAAATCCTAATTATCCAAAAAAGTCTTTGATTTAACTATTTTGCGAAAAATTCAAGTCATTCTTTTCAAAATTTATAATAAAATAGATTATAATACAGTTGTAAGAGTCAAACTGTTAAAAATGCAAACGTTAAAAACAATAAGAATGGAATATTAGAAGACAAAATATTTTCTAAAGTTAGTTCCATTAATTAATTATCTTTCAAGTATCCGTTCAATTAAAAGACAACTCCCTATACTTTTCTCTGTACAATGTTACTTATTTTGAAATATTAATTTAATATAGACATTTTAAAACTTAGCATTTGATAACTTAATTTACATGCCCTTCATATACACATATTTTACTGTGACGCTAACCACACATGCAACATATATATATATTAAAAGCACGAAGGCTCTTAACGAAATGTCTTTTGTCTTTTTTACTCTTAAAAAAGATTTTATGTTGGGTAAAACCGTAATTCAATTTTTTTTTTCAAGTTTAGGAGTTTAAAGTCAATAAAATTTTAATTTGAACTATGTAATCAATTAAGATTTAATAAATTATACTAAAATATTGCCTATAGTAAGACTGCACACCACTCCACATCCTTATAGTTCGCGGCAGCCGTCCTGAGTGGTAAACTTTTTCTATTCTTTATTTGTGCAATTAGAATATTTATTGATCATATTGAGCTTCTTCTTTTTTTTTTTCTTCTTTTTTTTCTGCTTTTGATATTGTATACATGCTTTGTGTGTTTTAAATCTTGCGCCTCTTCTAGTTTCTTCTTTAAAATTGTAAAGAGATTAGGTTTGGTGCTTTTTTTTCTTCACTGAATACGAATTCGAGTTGAAACATGTGATGACCCGATAGGTCATCTCATGTTTTAAAATCTAATTCCATAATCCCAAACCTTACAAAAATCATGTTTTAACCTTGTTCGATTTGCGTGCGCAGCCCGAGCATCTTTCCGGAAAGCTTTTGTTGAAATTTGAATGTTAAAGGCTAAATGAATTTAAAATATTTGACCAAAGTTTGACTTTTTGGATATAGGGTCCGTATTTTGGTTCCGAAACCCGATATAGGTCCAATACCATATTTATGACTTGTCTGTGAAATTTGATGAAAAACAGAGTTGGTTTGATGTGATTCGAACGTCTGGTTGTGAAAATAGAAGTTTCAAAATTTTCTTGAAAATTTCATTTGATTTGGTGTTCGATTCGTAATTCTAGTTTTTATTTTGGCGAATTGATCGCGCGAGCAAGTTCGTAAAATATTTTTAGACTTGCGTGCATAGTTGGTTTAGAGCCTCCAGGGCTCGGGTGAGTTTCAGATAGGCTACAAAGTGAGTTAAACTTAGAAAATCATAGCTGGTACATCAGGTTTGCAGATTTCGTATTTGCGAAGAGATCATCGCATTTGTGAGTAGTGGGGCTGGGGATGGACCTTCACAATTGCGAAGCTCAGAGTTGCATTTGCAATCCTCACATGTCTGCATTTGCGAACACTTGTTCGCATTTGCGATGATAGCAAACCTAGGATAATTTTTCGCATTTGCGGGTTCGCATTTGCGTACCCCAGGTCGCAAATGCAATACCTGCAACTGACCAAAATGAGACTTAGATGGGATTTTTGGTTCATTCTTTAAATTTTCAAAACCTAAAACCTTAGAGGCGATTTTTCCAAGAATATTTCTTCCCCAATTCATTGGTAAGTGATTCTAACCTATTTTCTTTCAATCTTTCACTACATTTCGCAAGTTTTCAACCTAAAAGTTTTCATGGTGGAATTAGGGGTTTTTAGGTAGAAACTAGGGCTTTGGTAAATTGGGGATTTAGACCTCAAATTGAGGACGGATTCCAAAAAAAAATTACATAACCGGGCTCGGAGGTGAATGGGTAATCGATTTTTTGTCCAAATTTTGGGTTTGGACCAAGCGGGTCTGGGTGTTGACTTTTTCAAAAATGGCCTAAATTGAATTCTTTGCAATCGTGGTTAGTTCCTAAGGCTTAATTTGAATTGTTTGGTTGGTAATTTGCTAGATTCTATTGGTCCGGGTGCTTGATTGAGAGGCAAAGCTGTGATTGAGTAGTGAGTGATCTTTGGAGTGAGGTAAGTGTTGTGTCTAACCTTGACTTGAGGGAATTAGGAACCCTCAGACTATTTGTTATGTGAATTTCATGTTAGCGGCATATATGTGAGGTGACAAGTGCTTATGCACCGTCAAATTATCTCTTTTCCTTGTTTTCCCGCTTTTCTTATATTATCTCTTTCCTTATCTTAATTGTTACATGCTCGAATTGTGTTTTCATGCCTAATTGTTACTTGCTAGTCATTGTTTCCTCATATCGATGATATTTGTTCTTTCCATAGTTTCATAATCTCCTACTATTTGTTTAAGCTGGTTTATCTGTACCTTTTTGTTGTCAATTCTGAATTGGTCTCATTGTGTAGTACTGTTTATGTGAACTTTCATGGTGTACAAGTTTTCTATTTGTTTCGGTTTGGTGCTTAGGAATTTATAAGGGTTTTCTGTGATTTGTGTGAATTTACTATGCGTACTGAGTACTTGATATTGATATGGTGAGATTGGGTTGCACACTGCAACAGGTGGAATAAGGGTGAATCTATACTGTACGGTGAGAACGGTTTGCACGCGACAACATGTGTAATAAGAATGGATTGTTGTGGTGGTATAAGGGTGAACTATGATTATGATATTGTGATTTGGTGAGATCGGGTTGTGCGCCGCAACACTTTTACATATATATATTTATGTTATCATGAGAAAATAAGGAAAGAACATGAGATGTACGGCGGGATCGGGTTGCACGCTGCAACAATCTATGTGTTTATGTTTGCCTGAGTTGTGTGAGCTTTATGGTATTCTCTTTTGCAGTTAAGGATTGGTCAATTCTGAACACTATTGGCTTATTTCCTGGAGTTGTAATTATTTCTTGTAATTTGCTGCTATATTCTATTCTGCATTTCCTTTAGTGTGCGTGATCCGCCTTAGCGTCGTCACTACTTCGTCAAGGTTAGGCTCGACACTTATAGAGTACATGGGGTCGGTTGTACTCATACTACACTCTGAACTTCTTGTGCATATTTTGGCATTGGTCCCAACTGATCGAGAGGTGTAGTAGCTCAGACTTGTTCATCAGAGGCTCAAGGTTGATCTGTTGGCGTTCACAGACCTTGAAGTCCTCATCTATCTTTTCTATTTTTACTATTTCTTTCGTTCAAATAGTTGTATTTCTTTTAGACTTTTACTTGTAGTAAATCGTAGAAGTTCGTGAACTGTGACTCCAGATCCGGGTTGTAGTAAATATTTAGGTTGTTGTATTATCCCGCACTCACTTAGATTCGTTTTACCTTATTTGCTATTACTTATTGAATTGAATAAGGATTGGCTTAATAATTCTCCACGCTTGGATTTCCTAGCAAGTGAAATTTTAGGCGCCATCACGATCCCGAAAGGTGAGAATCCCGGGTCGTGACAAGTTGGTATCCGAGCACTAGGTTGCCTAGGTCTCACAATTCACGAGCAGGCTTAGTAGATTATGGAGGATTAGTACGGATACGTCTGTATTTATCTTCCGGAGGCTATGATGTTTATGAACAAATTTCATTTTTATTCTTCTCTGTCGTGCGATTTCGTTCTCTCAATGTTAGTCGAACTCTTCTACTCTTTTTCTCTCGCAGATGGAGAGAACGCATACTGCATCTTCAGCTGAGCAGCAACCAAAGCCTCCAGTGGAAAATCTTACTAGGGGCAGTGGTCAAGGCCGAGGTAGTGCTAGAGGCCGAGGCAGGGGTAGGGCTCAGACAAGAGCCGGAGCAGCAGCCCCAGCAGTGGAGCCTCAGGTAGAGTTTGACGAGACGGTTCCAGCCCAGACTATCCCGATAGGGCCAGATCAGGTTATGGAGGGGTTCATTGCCACCCCAGTGCTTCGGGATGCTTTGATCCGTTTGGTGGGCCTAATGGAGAGTGTGGCTCAGACTGGCGCATTCCCCATGGCACCAGCCGTCTCTCAGGCTGGAGGAGGAGCACAGACTCTTGCTACTCACACTCCGGAGTAGATGGATCCACATCATCAGACTCCAGCAGCTTATCCAGTCGGAATGGCTTAGTCGGTTGTTGCGGCACAGGCCAGTGATGGGTCAGCTATGTCTTCCAAGGCTTTATAGAGATTGGACAGGTTTACCAAGCTCTTTCCAGTTCACTTCAGTGGAGCTTCTTCAGAGGATCCCCAGAACTATCTTGACAACTGTCATGTGGTGCTACGGAACATGGGTATAGTGGAGACCAATGGGGTAAATTTTTCTGTATTCCAGATATCAGGTTTCGCCAAGAAATGGTGGAGAGATTATTTGTTGACCATACTAGTTGGGTCGCCTGCTCTTACTTGGGACCATTTATCTCAGCTTTTCCTAGAGAAATTTCTTCCTATCACATTGAGAGAGGAGCATCGTCATCAGTTCGAGCGTCTCCAGCAGGGCAGTATGTCTGTTACTCAGTATGAACCTGTTTTGTGGATTTGGCCTGTCATGCTCTTCTTTTGCTTCCTACCGAGAGAGAAAGGGTGAGGAGGTGTATTGACAGACTTTCTCAGCCTATCAGATTGCATATGGCAAAAGAGATTGGGAGTGAGATTTCTTTTCATGCGACTGCCAATGTCGCCATGCGAGTCGAGATGGTTCTTGCTTAGGGAGGTCAGGGGTCTGACAAGAGACCTCATCATTCCGGTGGGATTAGCGGTTCCTCATCTGGAAGAAGGGGTACTTTTGGTATGGGTCATCCTCCCAGGCCATTTCATTCAGTGCTTCAAGCATCCAAAAGTGCTTCGGGGAGTCGTGGTCCTTATGTGCCTCATTCTGTACATCCAGCCTACAGTGCACCACCAAATCCTATCAGTGCACCTCCTATTCAGAGTTATTACCGTGGTCACCCGGCCCCTTCGGGTCAGTATCAGTTTCCACAGGCGTCTCGCCACAACATCAGGGTTTTCGTTCCATGATTCTGGCACCAGTTGCCGCACCACCGGCTCAACCAACTAGAGGCAGGGGTCAGGTAGCTAGAGGTAGAGGCAGACTGTTAAAGGTGGAGGTCAGGCCGTTAGAGGTGGAGGCTAGCCAGCTAGAGGTAATCCCAGAGATGTGGTTCAGAGTGGTGGGGCCCATCCCTGATGTTATACTTTTCCAGCCAGGCTTGAGGCCGAGTCACCGACACTATTATTACAGGTACTATTTCAGTTTACAGTAGAGATGCTTCAGTTTTGTTTGATCCGGGATCTACTTACTCCTATGTGTCATCCCATTTTGCTTCATAATTAGTTCTTCCTCGTGATTCTTTGAGTGCTCATGTGTATATGTCCACACATGTGGGGGATCCTATTATTGTAGATCGTGTTTATTGTTCGTTTGTGGTCACCATTGGGAGTCTTGAGACTAGTGTAGATCTTCTACTTCTCGATATGGTTGATTTTGATGTTATCTTGGGTATGGATTGGCTGTCACCTTATCAAGCTATATTGGACTTTCACGCCAAGATGGTGACCGTAGCCTTGCCAAGGTTGCCTCTATTAGAGTGGAGGGGGACTCTTGGACATTCTACCAGCAGAGTTTTCTCTTACATGAAGGCTCATCATATGGTCAAGAAAGGGTGTCCAGTTTATTTGGCCTATGTTCGTGATTCTAGTGCGGAGGTTTCTTCCATGGATTCAGTACCAGTTGTTCGTGAGTTTCCAGAGGTGTTTTCTGCAGACCTGCCGGGGATGCCACCCGACAGTAATATTGATTTCTATATTGATTTTGCTCCAGTCACCCAGCCCATTTCCATTCCGCCATACCGCATGGCCCCACCAGAGTTGAAAGAATTGAAGGAACAGTTGCAAGATTTGCTTGATAAGGGCTTCATTAGAACTAGTGTCTCGCCCTAGGGTGCACATGTGTTGTTTGTGAAGAAGAAGGATGGATCGATGAGGATGTGCATAGATTATCGGCAGTTGAACAAAGTCACCATCAAGAACAAGTATCCATTACCGAGGATTGATGGCTTATTTGATCAGCCTCAGTGTGACAAGGTGTTTTTGAAGATTGATTTGAGATCTGACTACCATCAGTTGAGGATTAGGGTATCCGATGTTCCTAAGACAACTTTTCGGACTCAGTACGGGCATTATGAGTTTCTAGTGATGTCCTTTGGGTTGACAAATGCCCCGGCAACATTCATGGATTTGATGAACCGAGTGTTCAAGACTTATTTAGACTCCTTTGTGATTGTTTTTAGTGACGATATCTTTATCTACTCCCGCACTCGAGAGGATCATGAGCAAAATCATAGGATTATACCTCAGACTTTGAGAGCCAGCTAGTTGTATGCTAAATTTTTAAAGTACGAGTTTTGGTTGGATTCAAACGCCTTCTTGGGAAACGTTGTGTCGGTAGAGGGCATTCGGGTAGATCCTAAGAAGATTGAAGCAGTTCAAAACTGCCCTAGACCCACTTCAACTATGGAGATCAAGAGTTTCTTGGGTTTGGTAGGCTATTACCGTCGATTTATGGAGGGGTTTTCATCTATAACAACCCTTGTTGATACCCAATTTTTCCCTCATATTTTATAAATATACATTTATACTTTCAAAATAGTACATATGCATCATCATTTGATTTATAAACACATACTAGCATTTTTATAATTTTTCTATAATTTTAAAAAGGGTTTTAAATCAATTTATTCCTCCGTTTTATTATATAAATACTCATTAATTGCATCACAAATTATTTTATGCACAAATAATATTTTTACTATTTATTTATCATATTTTTACAAAATTATTCATTAATTGAATTGGACATTTAAATAATAGCCCTTTTCTTAATTATTTTCGGACCACCCCAGCCCAACTACCTAAATACACTAGCCCAATTCGCCCAGCCCAAACCAAATAACCCCCCAAAACCAAATACCCGTTTATGCCCGACCCAAATCCTTCCTTCATTCCTGGTCGTTGATCTTTCAAGATCAACAACCCTTATTCGCCCATTCCTTTTAGTTGACTACCCTCCCCCAGACCCTAATCACAATCTCTAAATGGCTGCCCTTAAACTCCTTCCTCTCCTTCCCTCTGGAACACTAAGCGTTGGCGCCCCCCCCTTTTTCTCGTGAAATCGGATTTTGACATTTCTAGGACAACTCCTTCTTTTTGGGATTGGGGTAAGGGGTTAGAAGAGTCGCCACCTAACTGATTAAGGTGCGTTAGGGCACCTAGAGCAATTAACTCATAAATTAGTTTGCATCATCAGAGATCGGGTAAGGGCTCAAATTACCTCGAAGGGAAGGTGTTAGGCACCCCTCTAGGTCCACAACGGTGGGTACCAACCGAACTTAAATTAAGTGAATTAGTCTTAAGAGGAAAGGAAAACAATTTGGACAATCCAAGTTACTATACACAGGATTAAAAGGGGGTCCTAGGTTTTTTAGCCTATAGGATCATTCCATGCAATACTTTGTAACTTCCCCAAGTTAGGGTGTTACTCATAACATTAGCGCACGGGCTATCATCTCCTTTACTACCCATTACTATCTTTCGGTTGTTACTTCAGCGTTCTAATAGCTTCTAACTCGTTCCTTATGCGTGCCCTACCCGTCTCTTACCTACGACCCTGGAGGTTTTAGGACCTTTATTTAGGGTGGTTCTAAACTGACCTATATTTACTTTAAAAAAATGAGAAATCTAGGGAGGGCTCACATTGACCTCCACACATAAGCAACAAATGCATGCAATTGAATTAGCAAAGTTTGTTAATTTTAGAATCCTATGGGTAGGATATCCATATGAGCAGAAACAGAATGTAAAGAAACAATTTTGAGGCGAGCATCGAGGCCTATTAGATTGCCTACTGATTTTATTAAGAATGAATCTGGGCACTTTCAGGCAGCAAATTGTCATAGTTTTTAGGCCCAATATGATTAACAAACCTTACATACTTGCCTAAGTGATAGCCAGAACTAGTCGAACTCAGAACTAATTAACGGAACCCTATAAGCATGGTTTTTACGAGTTTATTATAAACCTATAACATAGCTTCTAAGTGAACTACTGATTTTAACTCATAAAGACATATTTTGTTCCTTTTAAATCCTATAGGCATGCTTGCTAATTGCATAATTGATTTAAACTCCTATAACATGATTTCTAAATTGATACTGATCCTTACTTCCTATAGACATGATATCTATTAGTTTAAATCCTATAGGCAAGATTTCTAGGTTTGAACTGATCTTTATTTCTTATAAGCATGGTATCTATTAAACGTATATAGGTAGAATTTTAAGCAGATTGCAAGAAAAGGTTATTATTCAAACAAACATAATCCTATAGACATGGTATCTAATGCACATTGGGGTTTAAAAATGTGTGGATCCTAGGACAGGATTGTCGTGCCCCCCCCCCCCCCTTTTTCCATCTCCTTTTTGGATTGGTCAGGGTTTTCGACATTATTGGGACAACTCGTTTCCTTTTGGGAAAGGGGTATAATGAGTTTGAAGAGTTGCCACCTAACGAATTAAGGTGCATTAGGGAACCTATTAAGGGTTATTCATAACACTAAATGCATAACAGAGATTGGGTAAGGACTTGAAATTACTTCAAGAGGAAGGTGTCAGGCACCCCTCAAAGTCCACAACTGTGGGTCCCGGCCAAACAACTTTGTGAATTCATTCAACCAACAAGTAAACAGTCTAAGCACACATATGTAAACAAATAAAAGTCTTATCAGATTAGCAGTCCAAGCACACATATGTAAACAAATAAAGGTCTTAACAGATTAGCAGTCCAAGTACACATATGTAAAGGATAACGGAGGTCCTAAGTTGTTTATCCTATATTATCACATCTGTACAATGCTCGGTAATCACTCCTCAATGAGGGGCTACACGTTGCATTAGTGTACATGTCATCATATCCTTATCTACCCATTGTCCCACCCCTTAGCGGTTATTAAGCGAGTTTTTCTTAACGAGCTCTAAGCATGCTGTTACGCGTCCCTTCTTTGGGGTCCCGGAGGAGTTTAGGACCTCTAATATAGTGGCAGTTCTAGACAAACCCCTATGGTTTTAAAAGGGAAAACTAGGCGACAAGCAATAACAAGTAGGACTAGCACATAAGTAACAAACAATTAAGAGGCTCAGATTCACCTCTAAGTATGCTGTTACGCGTCCCTTCTTTGTGGTCCTGGAGGAGTTTAGGACCTCTAATATAGTGGCAGTTCTATAAAAACCCCTATGGTTTTAAAAGGGAAAACTAGGCGACAAGAAAGAACAAGTAGGACTAGCACATAAGTAACAAACAATTAAGAGGCTCAGATTCACCTCTACACATAACAGAATGTCTCAAAACACAGACAAATACAATTTTATTAAAAAAAGGATCCTAAGACAGGATATCGAAGTGAACATTAAAGCACAGAAATACGCAACACTGTTTCATAATGCAATGGCAGGGTCCTAATCAGTTTGCCTACTGATTTTAAGACCTGTAGGACTTTTAGTAGTAAACACAATTAACACGCAATTTTCAGTTTATAGAGACTAATTACCTAAGGCTTGCCTAGGAGTGGGACTGTTGAATCACAATTACAAGAGTTGTTTAACTAGTTTAGAAGTTGTTTAACCTACAACATGCTGCTTTAGGTGACGAAGACTTAAAAAGGGAAATTTGTACTAGTTTTTATTCAAAAGTATGACAATTATATGAGAGACAATTTTTCTATACTTTACAAATCAATGACTTATTTTTAATGGAACTAGGCGTGTTCATATAAATGCAAGCTGGGTTCCTAGAACATGGTATCTAAATGCATACTGGAATGTCAGTTTATTAGAACAAGAATGTTAACCTATCAGCAGGATTTCCAAGTGAAAAACATCTATTGAAGCATGTATTAGTGATATACTGAAGCAATAAACATGAAGCCCTAAGAACATGATATGTAATGCATGTTTAGCATGATTTGGAGGCAAATGAACACATTAGTCCTAAGACATGGTTTCTAGTGTAGATTCACAGAATATAGAGCCTGGGAAACATGGTTTCTACCTAGTTTTTTACCCACAGTACCATACACTACCCTCCCTTTTCACTAGTCACCCCAATATCTGTTTACAAATTAATTATTACAAACCAATAGCTAAGCGAATTACATAAATAAATCAAAAGAGAAGAAGTTAAACTATAGGGGGCCTGAAGCAGGCTCAAATACGACCTGAAGATACCAGGCCATCAACAATCTCAAATGCCAAGGGTTTTAGAACCAATTCCATGTCCATGTGTGTCAGAGTTCCCTAACGACCTCAAGGATCCCGGGCAGTGCTCACACTTAGACTTTCATAATAGTGATTGGGTAAGTGCAGTGTAGAAGGGCCATCCCAAGTGTGCCAGAGTTCGGAGGAATCTCATGGATCCCAAGGCAGTACACACACTGGAGGGGTAGAAGAAAGGAGTGTAGAATATAAAGCAGGTATAGTTCCAATATCTAGCCTTGTCATTCAGCCGGCTAGACCAAGAGTTAACACAAGTATCAGAGAAAGAAAAGAGAGTTTCAGTATGAGTATGTGTATTCTGAACTAAGTTCGTGTCTTGAGAGGTAAAACATGAGAGTTTATATTGTAGTTTCAGAGTAGGACAAACAAGGTAAAAGAAATAAGAAGCCAGCAATTAAAGAAATCACAGAGTCCAATCACATAAGAAGTTCAGAATAGACCCCTTTAATTAAGGGAAATTGATTCAAACGGTAATGACATGGATTCAATTAAGGCAAGAAATTCAAATCAAACCAAATAAGGGAGCCAGAATAAGCTCCTTTAATTAAGGGAAATTGATCAAACAGTAATAACAGGGGTCTAATTAAGGAAAGAATCCCAATCATACCATGTAAAGGAATCAGTAAGAATCCACAGTTATGCATGCAATTAAATAAGGCAAGGATGAATAAGTAAGGTCTTAAACAAGTAAACAAACAAGAATTATGCACACAAAAAATCTCTAACATGGCGAATCAATTAGTCAGAATTTTAAATTAATACCGATTTTTGGGGAGAAAGATATCAACTTCCACAAAATAGAGGATGAGTTAAGTAAAACTTCAGAAACACGTAGAAATTTGTCCGGAAAATTTACTCAGAAACCCTAATAGAGATGAACTAGGGTAAAAATCATAAGACACTGAATTTGACTAAGGAAAATCGTATAGGTCAAAGATACACAGTGAATCAATACAACAAGTAACATTGAAAACTCAGAATCGAAGCAAAAAGCAAAACAATGCCATAAGTAACACGGAAAACCCAGAATCGAAGCATATAGAAAAAAGGAGTTTTAGCATAAATCGACTAAGGTCTAGGCAAACTCAACATAGAACTATCAAAAGCACATAAGAACAAAATATTAAACATTCAAATTCAGAAGACTTTTTGGAGAAGATGATTTTCAGTAAACCCTAGTTTTAGGAAAACGGAAATTCACTTGAAAAACAAGAAAACTTTCAAGCAAACATGTGAGATAGGTTCGATTCATATCATATCTGTACAGATTTGAGAAGATCGAAGATAGAAATTATGGTTTTGAGAAAATAGCATAGAGACGAAGATGAAGCTTAGAAATCCATAGGTTTAGGTAAAAGCAAGAAGATCTTACTAGAGATCGAACCAGAACAGCCTGAAACAGGCAAGCGAAAGCCAAAGCCGTAAGGGGACTGGCCCTGGTCCCTTGAGGACTTTAGAGACAAGTACTACTAGCATAAGAGAGCCATGAGAGGCCTGAGGATGCTGAGGAACCACCACGGTTGCTGATGGAGAGTGACGGCGAGGTGAGATTAGGGTTAGGGCAGAGAGGATTTGGAGGGGAGAATGAATTGTGACGGCGGAGAGGGTGAGTGAAAATGAGAGGGTTTTGGGGGAAGGGGGGTCGTTTAGGTTAATTAAGGAAAGGTTCAATCTGGGCCGTTGATAAAAAATGATCAATGACCAGGATTCAAGAAGAATTGGGTCGGGTTAGGTAGGGGTTTGGGCCTAGTTGTTTTGGCTAGCTAATAAGGTGTTTTAGGCTGGTTATATAGGCTGCAATTGAAATTATAATAGGCTATTTGTTAAATACCCAAAAATAAATAAATTAAAATAATTTGTAAAATAATTACTAATTTATAAAAAATTAATTTCATGTATAGAAATGTCTTAAAGAAGGTTATTTAGTATTTGAAATACAAAAAACTTATTTCTAGTAAAAAATAATATAAAATTGTATGCATGGGCTATAATTGCAAATTTATTGCAATTGTAGCCAAAATGTGCCAAATTGGCTATTTATAGAATAATTTGGACTTAATAGGACCATAATAGTAATATTAAATCAATAAAAAAAAATTTAAAATCATTTGTGATGCAATTTTATAATTCTTTATTGGAATAAAATATTGGGCAAATTAATAAAATGTGTAGAATATTATGGAAAAATACCAATTGATGCTAATGCATGATTTTGAAGACATATATGAATTTTGAAATATTTTTTTAGGAAAAATTGGGTATCAACAGCTGCCCCTCTTTACTTAGAAAGGATGAAAGAGTTGTCGGGTAAAGATATGATGGCCAATTTTGACTGAGCGAAATGATTAGAGAGATTTAGGCTGCACCCTGGCTTCTGAGCTGCCTACATATCCCTGGTTTTACAGGAATCAGGTCGTGTGTAGTTCTAGATTTATTGGCGAGATATACCGGTGAAGCCACTACAAGAGCGGTTGCAATATCTAGGGATATGCGAATGAATGGTTCATGAGAGAGGTCAGGTTTGATACAGTTGAGGGAATTGGAGCGGGATCGCTCCTATTGGGATAACAGTTGCTTCCCAGGTCACTTGTAAATAGAGATAATACAAGCATATACTTGTGAAAATTTAAACATGATGCATATTCCCGTCGGACCATGAGAGTCGTCTTCGGAAGGTTGAGGATGACGTCCTTGGACCAGGACGTCCTGGGCCATGAGTTGATTAATGAGATTCGCAGGCCATGAAATGATTTTCTCAGGTCATGAAGATGGTGCCTACGAACTATGATGCCTTTGAATAATGATATGCAAATTTTGAGAGATCCTCAGGCCATGACATGGTGTCTTCCGACTATGAGGATGATGCCTTTAGACTACGGCACCTTTGGACAGGTTGGAGATATTTTAGCCCATGAGATGCAATAATATGATGTCAATAAGACAGAGCTTAGTCTTGCAAAGTGGAGGGAAGAGGTTAGCCCGAAAGAAGAGAAAAACAGATAATATTGGAGAGACAACGCTTAGTATCGATGAAAAGAATGTAAATTGGAGGCAGAGCTTAGCCTTGTGCAGGATGGAGGCAGAGCTTAGTCTTATGCAGGGGAAGACAACGTTTATCCTTATGCAATGGAAGGCAGAGATTAGCCTTATGCAAGGTGAAGGCAGAAATTAACCTTATGCAGAGGAAGGCAGAGATTAACCTTATGCAAGGTGAAGGCAGAGATTAGACTTATGCAAAGGAAGGAAGAGATTAACCTTATGCAAGGTGAAGGAAAATATTAGCCTTATGCAGATGAAGGAAACGTTTAGCCTTATGCAAGGTGAAGGAGGATATTAGACTTAGGTAGAGGAAGGCAGATATTAGCCTTATGCAGATGAAGTCAGCGTTTAGCCTTATGCAAAGTGAAGGCAGAGATTAGCCTTATGCAGAATGAAGACTGAGCTTAGTCTCATGCAGGGGAAGATAGCGTTTAGCCTTATGCAAGGTGAAGGCAGAGATTAGCCTTATGCAGAATGGAGACTGGTCTTAGTCTCATGAAGGGCAAGGCAGTGTTTAGCCTTATGCAAAGGAAAGGCAGAGAATAGCCTTATGAAAATAAAGCCAAAGATTAACCTCATGCAGATGAAGGCAACATTTAGCCTTATGCAAGGTGAAGGTAAAGATTAGCCTTATGCAGATGAAGGAAATGTTTAGCCTTATGCAAGGTGAAGGCGGAGATTAGCCTTAGGTAGAGGAAGGCAGATATTAGCCTTATGCAGATGAAGGTAGCGTTTAGCCTTATGCAAGGTGAAGGCATAGATTAGCCTTATGCAGAATGAAGACTGAGCTTAGTCTCATGCAGGGGAAGGTAGCGTTTAGCCTTATGCAAGGTGAAGGCAGAGATTAGCCTTATGCAGAATAGAGACTGATCTTAGTCTCATGCAAGGGAAGGTAGTGTTTAGCCTTATGCAGAGGAAAGGCAGAGAATAGCCTTATGCAAATGAAGCCAAAGATTAACCTCATGCAGATGAAGTCAACATTTAGCCTTATGCAAGGTGAAGGTAAAGATTAGCCTTATGCAGAATGAAGATTGAGCTTAGTCTCATGCAGGGGAAGGAAGCATTTAGCCTTATGAAGAGGAAAGACAGAGATTAGCCTTATGCAGATGAAGGCAAAGATTAGCCTTATGCAGATGAAGGCAAAGATTAGCCTTATGCAAAAAAATGGAGTGAATGGCAGATCGTAGCAGAATTTCTTAGCTGGTAGCAGATTTCGGTAACACGATTGTTGTGAGGATTATGACTTTGTGGCATGATTATCCTTCGTCCCCTGCATCCAAAGAAAAATTGTGAGTTCTGTAGAAGGGGAGGTTGGTTCGTGCTTCGCTGGCTTTGCTTGTCCTGCTTTGCTTGGTCTGATGATCCTGTTTGCATCATCGGGTTAGCACTTGGCTAAACATAGTTACTTTACAAGCAAGAATGCATAGTTTTGTAAAGACATAGTAAGAAAATATATATATTTTGAGAAATTTAGATGAACCGACTACCATGACAAGATCTGAGACATTTCAAACTCCTTTGCCATGGAATTTTGAGGGTCCTCCTCAAAATTCTGCCCCAGTTAGATGAATTGATATCTCTGACTGCTGTATGTGTTGTGATCGGCATGAAATTGCTTCGGAATTTTGAGGGTCCTCCTCAAAATTCTGCCCCAGTTAGATGAATTGATATCTCTGACTGCTGTATGTGTTGTGATCGGCATGAAATTGCTTCGGAATTTTGAGGGTCCTCCTCAAAATTCTATCCCAGTTTACAATTGTGGGGGAAAATAAGATTTTTATTGAATTATGACCGAACCCACAGAGCTGCCTATGTATCCCCTCTTAAATGGGAATCAGTTCGAGTGCAGTTCAATTTACAACATTTGATAGAAGCATAAAGAGTTACACATAGTATCGTTTAACTACATCTGAGTTGATTGGCTTTGGCCAGACTTCTCCATCCATATTTGCAAGTATGAGAGCTCCTCATGTCAGTACTCTATGGACCATGTAAGGACCCTGCCAGTTGGGAGAGAATTTCCCTTTGGCTTCATTATGATGCGGAAAGATCTTCTTCAACACCAGCTTCCCTGGTGTGAACTAGCTAGACTTGACTCTTTTGTTGAAGGCTCTGGACATTCTGTTCTGGTAGAGTTGCCCATGACATACTGCCTTCATTCTTTTCCCGTCCATGAGGGCTAGTTTCTCATAATGGCTCCTTATCCACTCTACGTCACCGAGCTTAGCTTCTCGTATGATTCTTAAGGAAGGAATATCCACCTCGGCAGGAATAACAGCTTCCGTACCATAAACCAGCAAGTAGGGAGTTTCCCCGGTTGATGTGCGGACTGTGGTGCGGTATCCCAATAAGTTAAATGACATCTTCTCGTGCCATGGTTTGTGATTTTCAACCATGTTTCTCAGTATTTTCTTGATATTCTTGTTGGCGGCTTCTACGACTCCATTCATCTGAGGCCCATAAGCTGTGGAATTCTTGTGTCTAATTTGAAAGTCTCACACATGGATTTCATTAGATCACTGTTGAGAATGGAAGCATTTTCGGTGATGACTGATTCTGGAATTCCAAATCGACAAATAATACGGTCGCGAACAAAGTCTGCCACGACTTTTTAGTCACTGCTTTGTAAGATGCCGCTTCCACCCATTTGGTGAAGTACTCAATAGCTACTAAGATGAACCTGTGCCCATTTGAGGCAATAGGCTCGATTGGTCCAATGACATCCATTCCCCATGCGGCGAATGACCAAGGTGAGCTTGTTGCATTGAGCTTGTTTGGTGGCACTTTTATCATGTCTGCATGTACCTGGCATTGTTAGCACTTCCGAACATACTGGATGCAGTCAGTTTCCATGGTCATCCAGAAATAACCATCCCTGAGTATCTTCTTGACCAAAACAAAACAATTCATATGCGGGCCGCAAGTACCTGCATGTATCTCTTCAAGTAGTTTAGAAGCTTCTTTTGCATCGACACACCTTATTAATCCCAAATCAGGAGTTCTCCTGTACAGGGTCCCTCCGCTGTGAAAGAAACTATTGGATAACCTCTGAAACGTTCGTTTCTGGGTATGATTTGCATGCTCTGGGTATTCTCCGTTTGCTATGTATTCCTTGATGTCGTGGAACCATGGTCTTTCGTCTGCTTCTTCTTCAACATGGGCACAATATGCCGGCTGTCTATGTATCTTTACTAGAATAGGATCAATGAAGTTCTTATCTGGATGCTGTATCATGGATGATAGGGAGGCCAGTGCATCGAAAAACTCGTTCTGAATTCTGGGGATGTGCCGAAATTCTGTCTTGGTGAACCTCTTTCTCAATTCCTGCACATGGTGCAGATACAGCAGTATGTTGGAATTCTTGGTGGCCCATTCTCCTTGTACCTGGTGTATAAGCAAATCTGAGTCACCAATTACCAGCAGATCCTGAATATTCATGTCAATGGCCATGTTGAGCCCTATAATGCAGGCCTCGTGCTTCGCTATATTGTTGGTGTAGGGAAATCTGAGTTTAGCAGATACCGGGTAATGTTGGCTGGTTTCCGATACTAAGACGGCTCCAACGCCGACTCCTTTAAAGTTATCTGATCCGTCAAAGAACATCCTCCAACCGTCATAGGATTCAGCAATATCTTCTCCTATGAACAATAACTCTTCAGCAGCAAAATACATTTTTAGGGGTTCGTATTCTCCTCCCATAGGATTCTCAGCAAGATGATCTACCAATAATTGTCCCTTGACCACTTTTGAGTCACATAGACGATGTCGAACTCACTTAGCAGGATTTACCACTTGGCCAGTTTGTCGGCGGGCATGGGTTTCTGAAAGATATACTTCAAGGGATCCATCCTTGATATGAGGTATGTTGTGTAGGCACAAAATTAGTGCCTCAGCTTCTGAGCGACCCAGGTTAGAGCGCAACAAGTACGTTCTAGTAAAGAATACCGTACCTCGTATGGAGTGAACTTCTTACTAAGATAATAGATAGCATGTTCCTTTCTCCCTGTCTTGTCATGCTGCCCCAGAAAGTAGCCGAAAGATCCATCTAGTGTTGTGATGTAGAGTAATAAGGGTCTACCTGGCTCTGGCGGAACCAAAACTGGTGGCATCGATAGGTACTCCTTGATTCCGTCGAAGGCCTTTTGACAATCCTCGATCCATTCGGTTTCAGCGTCTTTCTTTAACATCTTGAAGATTGGTTCACATACGATTGTGGACTGGGCTATGAACTGGCTTATGTAATTTAATCGTCCCAGAAAACTCATTACATCCTTCTTGTTCTTTGGTGGTGGCAGCTCCTGGATGGATTTGACTTTTGATGTATCCAGTTCTATTCCTCGGCGGCTAACGATGAGCCCAAGCAATTTTCTGGCAGCAACCCCGAATGCACACTTTGCAAGGTTTAATTTCAGGTTGTATTTCTGCAATCTGTTGAAGAACTTCCTCAAATCTACTATATGATCCATGGATTTCTTGGACTTGATGATGACGTCATCCACATATAATTTGTTATCCTTATGTATCATGTCATGGAAGATAGTAGTCATAGCCCTCATGTAAGTGGCCCCAGCATTCTTTAGGCCGAATGACATCATTTTGTAACAGTATACTCCCCACGGCGTAATGAAAGCCATCTTCTCAATGTCTTCTTCTTCCATCCAGATCTGATGGTAACCGGAAAAAAAATCCACAAAATACTGGAGTTCATGCTTGGCGCAATTGTCGATCAGGATGTGTATGTTTGGTAGAGGGAAATCATCCTTGGGACTTGCTCTGTTTAGATCCCGGTAATCGACACAAACCCTGACTTTCCCATCCTTCTTTGGAACTGGCACTATGTTGGCTAACCATGTCGGGTATTCAACCACTCTGATGACCTTGGCATTGATTTTCTTGCTGACTTCCTCCTTGATTTTGAAACTCATATCAGGCTTGAACTTCCGGAGCTTTTGCTTCACTGCTGGGCACATTTGATTGGTGGGCAACTTGTGAGACATGATAGATGTACTAAGTCCGGTCGTATCATCATACGACCATGCAAATACGTCCTCATACTCCTTAAGAAATTGTGTATACTCTTCTTTCTCTGGTGGTGACAGGTGGATGCTGATACGGGTTTCTTTGACGGTCTCTGAATCTCCCAAGTTTATTACCTCGGTCTCCTCCAGATTGGACCTAGGCTTGTTTTCAAAGTCCTCTACTTCTCTAACGATTTCCTCGGGTATGATATCTTCTTCTTCTGAATCACTATCCTTTTGTTTCATTGTCTCATTGCATGTCACAGTCATTGGTTAATCAAGACAGGAAATAGTAATGTTGTATAGATAAAAATGTTAGAGAAAATGATAATAATAAATACTGATTCATTGAAATATAAAAGCGATTTTCAATAATCTAAACAAATGTTTTGGAATATTGGGGATTTTATTTAAAGCAGAAAAATGCGAAAAGGAAATCATTCGCGAATAAAATAAACAGTGCTTGTTCAGCCTTGCTACCCGGGGACTTGTCGGGCCCTAGATGGTCTGACAGTCCAGTTTCTGAGGAGCGATCCCTTGCTCACATCTTGGATGGTAAGGCCTTCCTCCTCCCCCCCTCAACGATGACACAACAATCCATATCCTCGTCTTCCAAGAATAAGTCCCTTAAGGCTTCTAATGCTTCTTCCTCCTCTGGTTCCCTTATTACATCGGCTTGCTGGAAAATCTGTTCCAGACGAGGTATGGGCTGCTGCAATGGATAGTAGGGACCGCGCCATGGTGGCGTCCATTCATCGTACTCTTGCCAAGTGTACTGGTATCCCAGGCCAAAGGTAGTGCCATGGTGCTTTAGCCGTATTGGCTTGGAAATGCCTTGAAGATTCTTACCGAGACCCTTTCCGAGTTTGTATCCGCTCCAATTCATTATGCTTTCAATATTACTACTCCACCACTTATCTTTGTCTATTTTGTTGATCCGTTCGATGTGGTGGAAAGTTTCTACAGCAAGCCTTCTTCTACCTTCAATTACCGGGATAGTCTGGTGATTGTAGATGGGGTTGCTCCCAACCCCATGGATAATGACTTCCTGATGATTCCACTCGAATTTTACCACCTGATGCAAAGTTGAGGTCACATCCCCAGTGGCATGTATCCATGGTTGTCCTAGTAACAGATTATAGGACGCAAATATATATAACACCTGAAATTCTACCTCAAACCATGTTGGCCCCATCTGTAAACAGAGACTGACTTCTCCAATGGTGGACCTTTGAGACCCATCGAAAGCCTTTACATTCATGGATCCTTATCGTATTTCGTACAGTCCCTTGCCAAGCCTCTTTAGTGTTGTCAACAGGCAAATGTTAAGGCTGGACCCTCTATCAATCAAAACCCTGGTAATGAAGTAATCTTCGCATTGCACGGTAATGTGCAGTGCCCTGTTGTGACTCAAGCCTCCAGGTGGTAGTTCATCCTCGTGGAAAGTAATCTTGTGACTTTCTAATACCTTCCCCACCATGTTAGCCATCTATCCGCTTATGATGTTATTAGGAACATAAGCTTCATTCAATCCTTTCATCATGGCACTCCTATGTGCTTCCAAATTCTGCAACTTAAGATAGATATCTGGGCCAGAGTCTTGTTCAGATGATCTATGACTGAGTACTCCCTGGCTTGCACCTTCCTCTAGAGGTCATCCTGTCCTGTCTCAATAACGGAGGCATGTTAGCAGCCTGTTTGCTGGATTCTCCCAATTGATCAGGCGTGTAGACCCTTCCAGTCCTGGTCATCCCCTGTGCAGCACCAGCTTCTTCTACTTTGACCTTCCCCTTCCTTCTAGCTTCAGCTACGTAATCTCAGGGCATGACATTAGTGTTGAAGGGTGGCGCAGTTGATACTGTCACCGTAATTAATGTGGCTACATTTACTTCGAACGGAATATGAGTCACTACAAGTGGTGCTATTTCAACTCGAATGGTGTGGGCGTAAATATAGGCGATGATATCTCAAACTCGAACGAGATTGATGTAGTCACCTCAGCCCCTTTTGACGGCTGTGTCTGCACTATGATGGGACTGAGTGTAACTGCTGGCTTCTTGGGGTCATCACCTTCTTTGATTAACCCGATTGACCCTTCTGGGTCCCCTTCTTCATCTATTTCTATCACATTAACACCTCCACCCCTGTGATCTGGGAGGGGGTTATTGTGGACATTAAGAGCAGCTTCCTTTGCCTGGATGATTTTATTATCGATCACAGCCTGTATCTTATCCTTCAACGAGCGGCATTCAATGATATGTCCTTTCATGGCGGAATGGTATGCACAGATTTTGTTTGGATTGACCCATTGGGATGGATTCTTTGTGGCTACAACAGGGATGTGAGTGATGTAACCAACAACCTTTAACCTTTCATACAACTAGTCAATGGGCTTGGCAATGGCGGTATACTGTTTGGGTGGCTTGCGGTCAAAGTTGGGTCGATGTCTTGGGAAATTTTGGTGAGCTAGAAAGTGAGATGGTTGGGAGTTGTATGTGTGATAGGCAGTGGCCGGTTGGGAATATCTTGGAGACGTGGGTTGATATGTAGGTTGAGGTGATGTTCGATATGTAGGTGGTGCTAGGTATGCAAGTGGAGAGGTTCGATATGTCAGTGGGGATTTGGGTCTCTGTGCAACCATTACTGCTCCTACGTTTTTCTTCTTGGATATACCACCGGACTACAGTGCTTTTGTTACCCCCCGTAATATTACGTCGGTATTATGTCCCGTAGTACTCAATTACGACGATATCGCACACTGTAGTATTGTACGTTTAATTTGTCATAAGCTAATAGACATCAGTCCAAATAAAAGATTATTTGGAAATTATAAGGATTATATTATTTCACAAGTGATGAGTAAATTCGTGCAGGTGAAAGGGGAAGCAAGTCAAAGAAAATAAATTTTCATCCATGTTTGGCATGAGGGGGTAAAATACGGGTCGAGCGTTAATACCCGATATTTACGGACTAGTACCATACAAGGTACCATGTGACCATGATAGTGGGATATATAAAAACTGTATTGAGAATAAGAAGAATTTTAAGTAATTTGATACAATTCTTAATTATGCGGGTAATTAGTTAGTTACCGGGTAACGGAACATTACCCAATTAACTAATAAGTAGATAAAATTAATAAATTTCACCCTCCAAAAACATGGAAATTAGCCACAATGTAACGAAATGACTAAGAGCATGTTCTTGTTAGGTGGCAAAATGATACACCTTCACTCCATTTTTTTAAGATTTTCCATATTCAATAAACACAAAACCATGAGAATTCTCACATCAAAGTTTCTTTCAACCAAATCCAACATTAGTCATTTTACAGAATATATTTCAACCAAAACTTCTTACATCCAAAATGTTAGCTATTTTGAAAGCTTTCAACAAAGCTTCATTTCTCATGTTTTGAAAACTAAGTCACAATCAGAACATTAGAACGTTTACAATTCAAGCTCCTACAAGAAATTAACAACGAGGTTCCTTGCAATAAAATTCTCCTACAATGAATATTATACGGATTTTCTCTACTCCAGGTATGTTAAAGCTATCCCTTCTTTCTTTTGGAATTGTCCAAATTATACTAAAGAAATGAGCAAATACACAGTTTCTATAAATTACTCTATTCATAGAAATAGTAGGGGTGTCTATATTCTTGATTCTCCATGAGAATTATTATTATCTATTGTTCATGGGTCCCGAAAATACGTATGTTGGTAAAGTTTATTTCATGATATTAATCAGAGGCATAATGGCCTTATGACGTACCGAGAGATTTTATTGACATATTTCATATGCTTTTCATGCATTTACATATGCACATTGACCCATGATCAGATGTCGTTATATACGCGTCTATATGTAAATATATGTATATGGGATATGGAAAAAGGTTACGGCGTTATATACGCACCACCACTTGATCAGCTGGTATATGATGATGATGTTGCCCACAATGGCTGAAATATGGTTCAAACGGCGTTATATACGCGTATATATGTATGTATATTCAAATGGCATTATATACACATATATATGTATGTATATATATATATGTATATGGGATATGGGATATGGGAAAGGTTATGGCGTTATATACGCACCACCACCTGATCAACTGATATACGATGATGATTTTTCCCACAGTGGCCGATATGATATGATGGGATGCCCTCAGAGGCTGATGATGTAATGAAACATGTACCTATGCACGACATGACATTCATACGCATATGCATGACGCTAAAAGTAATTTATGATTTATAAAGTTATTCAGGCTTACAGGTTGAGTCATGTACTCTATATTTATTCCATGTCTCTTATGTACTTATTTATGTGCCTTACATACTCAGTACATTATTCGTACTGACGTCCCTTTTGCCTGGGGACGCTGTGTTTCATGCCCGCAGGTCCCGATAGACATGCCGAGAGCCCTCCAAGTAGCTATCAGCTCAGCGAAAGATGTTGGTGCGCTCCATTTGCTTCGAAGTCGCTTGTTTGGTTAGTAATTTTTAGACGTGTATTGTTTGGTATGGCGGGAATCTGTCCCGACCTTTACGACATTTATGTACTCTTAGAGGCTTGTAGACATATGTCGTGTACGTGAAAGATTGTACGGCCTTGTCGGCCTATGTTTTGAGTTTATAAATGATTATGTTGGCCTGTTAGGCTCGTATGTTATGTGTATATGATGATGTAATAAGAAAGATATGTTACATTGGTGGTCGGTTGAGTAAGGTACCGGGTGCCCGTCGCGGCCCATCGGTTTGGGTCGTGACAAAAATGGTATCAGAGCAGTTCTTTCATAGGGACTCTACAAGCCGTGTCTATTGGATTCTTGTTTATGGGTGTGTCGTGCACCACACTTATAAGCAGGAGGCTACAGGGCATTTAGGATTGTCACTCTTTCTTCTTACTCTAGATCGGGTAGAGCCCACTTATAAGAATTCAAATTCCGAAATTCTATTTTTATTCGTAATAAGATGATGCCTACATTCAGAAGATGATCGATAAGAGATATAGCCGTGGAAGTGTTGAATTAGAGGAACTCGACTTTGTATCATGATTATTATAAGTAAGTATGAGGTCTTCCGCAGATCATGTGCGTACTGAAAGGTGCAAGCCTCTTGATAAGGAGCCTTAAGGCAAGAATGCTTATGCACCTCTATGGTAAATGACAATGAGAGATTAGGAAGATAAATACAAGTTTCAACAAGAAAAAGAAGCAAGATGAAGAAGGGTATGAGGCGCCTAGTTAATGAAGGTTAATAGCGTTTATAATTGAGGTAGAGGAACATAAGCTTTTTGAGTTATATTCAACAGTAACAGGGGTATGTACAATTGGTCACACCCATTTCAGTTATGCCCTGTGGGGGCTAAATGGTGTAGATTAAAAAGAGGATGGGATATCACGATCTGGATGGCGTTAGAATGGCACAAAATTGTGAATGGATTTTTTTCTTTTGTTGGCATTTCCGAAGGGTATTACAAATGTGCCAATAGATTTTCTTGTGAGACACCTAGATGGTGCACCCTGGAATATTCAGAAGATAGGCGCTAAAAGCCTGGATGGGATAAATATTACACTAAGTGTGGCTCTCATCCCTAGTAGAGCGAGGATGTTGAGCAACCCAAAGAGCTATATGATGGAGCAAAGGGAAGCTAAAAGCGAAACAATGTCGTATTGAAGTTTTCACAAGAAAAAGGATATGCAGAAAGATTAGCAGAGTAATGAGAAGAGAGTTAAGGAAGTATTACGAATAAGGTGTGATACATGGAAGAGAACGGTAGAGTGTTATAGTCAAATGAAGTAAGAGACGAAAGGTGATGGGCCTTAAGACGACGAAAGAATACAGGCCATGAGGTTATATCCTCATTTCGAGAAATAAGTTCGTAACTCCAATGCAACTACCAGAGGGGAGAGTTAATACCCAGAGTAACAGAAATCAGTATGGACTGGCAAACAAGATAAACTAGATATGAATTAGGGACTGAATGATTGGGAAGTACTCGGCATCATGGGAATTTCATATTTCATTCCAGCGGTAATAAAAGGGACCACATAAGAAGATTTACGATGAATACAGAGAATAGTCATGAGCAAAGTCAAGCTTAAAAGACTGTATGTGCCAGTTACGCTAAGTGTCACCCTCGCGAGTAAGGGAATTTGTCATCCTTGGTATAGAAGAATTTCCGCAAGGCGAGTAAGGATCATTGATGATGAGAAACGACGCCAAGATGAAGAGGTGAAATATATGTAGGTAGATCCTCGTGGCTTTAGTTTTTAGTACATACCTAAAGGGGGGAAATATGGAGTAATGTGGCATCAAGCAAAAATTAAGTGGTCCTAGTTACTATGGAATGGTAAAGGAAGAATGCGATAAATGAAAGAGGAATGAGATGGAACTTATCCAAATCTTACAGATACACTACGATTCAAGAATATTATGCAAGCACGACGTCACAGAGAGGTAGTAAAGGTTCTTGCCCTAGCTGTTATTAATAAATAAGGAGCCAGTGTGAGACGTAAGTTAAGACAGTAAATAACCCAAGAAAGATTACAAGGAATATTAATATGAGAATGGGCCAAAGAGTAGTTAGTAATTGTTCAGGAAGATCCCAGTTATGGATAAACAGAAGGTTACAAACGACTCATAAGATCGTGTGAGATAAACAAAGTAGAACCCAACATAGAGAGTTCAGCCTCGAAGAATATCACTATAATACTTGAGATATATTCAAACAAGAGTCGGGGTAGCTAAAGACACCGTATGAGCGTTACTGGGATAAAAGAAAGTGCCAGTGGGAAGGCAGTCAAAATATCAGTTCAAAAACAACCATACGAGCACAAGGGCATGGAGATAAGTAACTACGGATAAGTATAGCCAAGGAAGGACATCAGAAGGTCTGTCGAGTATTCGGTGTAATAAGCTCGCATCTTTACAAGAGTCAGAGGGTCTTCCCTAACTACTAAAATGAAAGACTAGCTGGGGAAATAAGGAAGAAGGCTTCAACCTCAATACAACGACCTAAAGAGGAAATGGTCGTGTGACAACAGTCTCAGAACAACATTGTATGTACTCCCTAAGAAAGTGAGACCTACAGTGGCTAATGAATAAGGAGTAAAATCAGAAGTGATATTCATGATCATATGAGTTATATGGAATTTCAATATATATGGGCACTAAGATAAGCTAAGTATGGACGCAAGAAGGTGGTAAAAAGATCAGGAAAAGTAATAGCTTACGTTGAAAGAAAGCTAAGATGAAACGAAAGAATTATTTGATCAAAGATCATGGTTAGTACACTATGGATACACTCAAGATTTTGGAGCATTATCCTGGCAACATATTTGTTGACAATCATACGGCCATAGAAGACTATGATATAAGTTAAAGAATGAATTAAGCCAGGGCATAATCAAAGGATTGAGTTGTTACAAAATTGTATCATGAATATTCCATAACGCTCATGAAGGGCTAAAGTAATACCATGAGCCGCAGATTAGAAGATAGCTTAAGCCTACATAAAGGTTGTTCAGAAGGAAGAGGAAACTAAAGAGTTACATCAACTAAGCAAATCAAGAGTCTGATTACTGGATCGAGAAAATTATAGACCTCGTGATTGAGAACATTACAGGATTGCTCTTAATATCATAGGTAAAGGAGAGAAAGTACACCAACCATATTCTATAACGACCCTACGATAAAGCCAGTTAGAAAAGTACCAGCCTCATAAAAAGTCAGTACGAAGCTCCCATCGGATTATGGATGCACTAAAGGTGCAAGTATTATAATAGAGCTTCAAGTTATGGACGAAAATTATACCTATGTGGAAGGGAGGTCATGAAGGAAATAGAAGATACGATGCAAGATTTTAAGGTAGTAAGGTAAAGGTGAACAACGTACAAGATAATCAAATGCAGAAGGTTGTGAATAGTCCTTACTTAAAACAGAAGGCTAGAAGTGTGGGGATTCAATATCTAGGAATGATAGTGTCATCTTCAGTGGCATATCTTCTAGTCGATGATTTCTAGGTATCGACAGGTCTAGTTAAGAAAGTAAAGAAGAGTTAGAGATGATTTGATGTATCGTTTGATGTTCTAAACTAATACAAGGAAATTCAAGCAAGTTGAAGGAAGATTACGAATAGTATAAATAGACATGTATACGTCGCAAGCTAAAGTATGGTAAAGCGATAAAGTTTTAGGAAGACATGAGTAAGGATAAGAAAAGGCAGTGAGGAGGTGACGAGAATGGATTAGTCCTCAGGATTAAGCCCATGAAAACAAGAAGAGCAGATGGTTTCTCTAAGTTATACAATGCTCACTATAACCTGAATGAATTCAAATAAATCTAAGACTAATAGCATTTAGAAAAGGTGGAATGTTGCCCTGATAATTAGAATAAGGGTGTAATTGTGATAGATAAAGGATAACATTTGGGCCTTCGATTGAGTAATGATTTGAAGAAAAAAGAAAGAAAAAGAAGGGATTCATTAATTGTACGGGATTAAAATACCCACGTAAGAGAATCACCTTGGGATGCTATAGAATATAGTTATTGAAGTACAATATCACCGTAAGTGGATCAGGAAAATCACTTCGAATATTCCTTGATACAACGTAAGCCCTAGTGGAAAGGTATTACGTAAGAAGTTTCAAGTTATCAGTGGTATATTGTAGATCAATATTAAGGTGAATCAACAATGGATGGACAAAAGTCACAAAGACGAGATTAGGCCGTCATTCTAAAGATGAGCAGTAATGAGGAAGCATTAAAGGACTTAGATTTATGCATATGGAATAAGCAATGAGAGTAAGCTGGGATTTGGTAACATACCTCAGAAACGATAAATTAAAGTAAGAGTTATGGCAGTAAATTTATACGGATGGCTAAACGGACCTATGCGATAAGATATAGCAATATTTGTGAATTCAACAAAGTACCGAGCAAAGAAATTCAGTATATTCCTAGATGCCCAAAGGGACATATTATCAAGCTCTGTATATGAATCCTAGAGATTGGGCGCACTTACAAGGTCAAAGTCTTACAAGCTGCATGATGGAAGGTAGCAACAGTTACGAGATTGGAAGGATTCCAACTACAAATTGTGGTGTGAGAAGGAGTCTTAAGGGGGGGATGCCCTGGACTTTGGACTTATTCACAGAACATTCGCCTGGATGGAAATGGAGTTCTAAAGTATTCGGAAGACATAAGTTATGAAAATTATAGGTGCATCAGTCAACATTGGAGGACGAATGTTCCAAAGGGGGAATGATGTTACGCTCCGCAATATTATGTCCCGTAGTACTAAATTACGATGATATCGCACCCTGTAGTATTGTCCGTTGAATTTGTCATAAGGTAACAGATATCAGTCCAAGTAAAGGATTATTTAAAAATTATAAGGATTATATTATTTCACAAGTGATGAGTAAATTCGTGAAGGTGAAAGGGGAAGCAAGTCAAAGAAAATGAATTTTCATCCATGTTTGGCATGAGGGGGTAAATACGGGTCGAGCGTTAATACCCGATATTTACGGACTAGTACCATACAAGGTACCATGATAGTGGGATATATATAAAGTGTATTTAGAATAAGTATAATTTTAAGTAATTTGATATAATTCTTAATTATGCGGGTAATTAGTTAATTATCGGGTAATGAGACATTACCCAATTAATTAATAAGTAGATAAAATTAATAAATTTCACCCTCCAAAAATGTGGCAGTTAGCCACAATGTAAAGAAATGACTAAGAGCATGTTCTTGTTAGGTGGAAAAATGATACACCCTCACTCCATTTTTTTAAGATTTTCCATATTCAATAAACACAAAACCATGAGAATTCTAACATCAAAGTTTCTTTCAACCAAACCCAACATTAGTCATTTTACAGAATATATTTCAACCAAAACTTCTTACATCCAAATCATTAGCTATTTTGAAAGCTTTCAACAAAGCTTCATTTCTCATGTTTTGAAAACAAGGTCACAATCAGAACATTAGAACGTTTACAATTCAAGCTCCTACAAGAAATTAACAAGGAGTTTCCTTGCAATAAAATTCTCCTACAAAGAATATTATACGGATTTTCTCTACTCCACGTATGTTAAGGCTATCCCTTCTTTCTTTTGGCATGATCCAAATTATACTGAAGAAACGAGCAAATACACAATTTCTATAAATTAATCTATTCATAGAAATAGTAGGGGTTTCTATATTCTTGATTCCCCATGAAAATTATTATTATCTTCTGTTCATAGGTCCCGAAAATACGTATGTTGGTAAAGTTTATTCCATGATATTAAATAGAGGAATAATGGCCATATGACGTACCGAGAGATTTTATTGACATATTTCATATGCATTTCATGCATTTACATATGCACATTGACCCATGACCAGATGGCGTTATATACGCGTATATATGTAAATATATGTAAATGGGATATGGGAAAAGGTTACGACGTTATATACGTACCACCACCTGATCAGCTGGTATATGATGATGATATTGCCCACAGTTGTTGAAATATGGTTCATGTGACGTTATATACGCGTATATATGTATGTATATTCAAATAACATTATATACGCATATATATATGTGTATATATATATATATAT